>OY720464.1:37415652-37600652 GCA_963082715.1 Harpalus rubripes
TTACGTTAGTATAAGGATAGACAAAAGTTATGTTGTCACTTATTTCTAATGACGCGGTGGTTCCCTGGTTTACCGTCACAAATTAACCAAGATGTTCCGAATCACAACCACTTTTCAGTGACCATAACCTGACCACTTGAACCATAACCACAGTCGTGGTTGAGTTACGGAATATACTATTAATTTAAAATAATAGTTACTATCTTTTCTTAAAAAAATTTGTCTAAAGTCATTATAACAAACGGTGTGAGGACGTTTATAACGATATTACATATAGTATATTCCGTAACTTAACCACGACCGTGGTTCTGGTTCAAGTGGTCAGGTTATGGTCACTGAAAAGTGGTTGTAATTCGAAACATCTTAGTTAATTTGTGTCGGTAAAGCAGGGAACCACCGCGTCATTAGAAATAAATTTTGTCTATTCTTATACTAATGTATAGTAATTATATGTATATACAATATTATTTATTATATTATAAGAAATAAGAATATGACCACAACAACCACAAAAAATTGTGGTTGTGGTTGTGGAACCGCGATCCTGAAATTATGTTTTGGTTACATTACGGAACGCATAACCAGAACCTTGGTCACCGCGGTTAAGTTATGGAATATACTATTAGTGAATACGATTTTTACAAAGTCGTTCAGGATCACATCGTTACATTTATAAATAACGATAGTTGTTATATACCGATATTTTTACAGAATAAGCCTGTTAAGCTGTTATACTAATAAAGACGAATTACATGGCGGAATACTTGAATGACATTCAGTTTTTAATCTATATTTGAATCTATTTGAAAGAAATTTCTTACCATTTGCGATTTTATAATTTGTTTTTATGAGCCTAGGCTAACTTAATTAAAACAGAAATAATTTATTATTTGATTAACAAAAAATAAAATAGATTCTTCAATGATAAAACTTGTTGAGAGCAACAATATATTTTTTTATTTTTGTAAACCATCTAGATAATCTTTGAAAGATCAGCTTTTTAAAGCCGCTACACGCGAATATAGTAGTCGTACTCCGCATTGAAACGCTGAAGCGCTGTTAGATATTCATTCGAAATCATTCAACTAACGCTATACATACACATCACAGTCGATGGTAGAATCATTTCATTCGTTGCAGAGCTCTGTTGACTTAGACACTTGCTTTGCTTCTATAGCTAGCTTAGGTACATGGATATTTTATGCTTTGCAATGGTTCTCTCAAAAATATTATGAATTATAAGAGAGGAAATGATTTCATGTTTCATTGTTTGCGATGAATAAAAGAAAAGAAAATCTTTTTTCATAATTTTGTTGGGGGAAATCATGAACAAAGTATTAATCTCCCAAAGTTATTCCACAATACATATTTTTAATGTAACTGTAATTTGTAAACTGTGGTGTTCTCTTACAACACAACTATTTGTATAATTTGCAACCAATTATGAATTTCTCTTACCTCTGAGACCGGGAGGAAGTAAATGGTATATCTGAAACAAATTAAATTCATTAGTATGAATAAAATTAACTTAAACCAAAACGACAATAATAATATAACCTTTTAGTTTATATTCTGTATATTTATTAAAACACAACGTTTCAGTAGCACAATTTTAATAAATATTGCACTGAAAATCTTTTTCAGGCATTTTGGTCTTAAACTTTATGCTACTAAATTTTTGGAACCCCTTTTTAACTTGTATATTCTACATTTTGATAAGTAAAAGGTATATAGGTATTTTATTCATAATCATTATAGTAATATATCGATTCCTAACCTTGTAAAAATAAAATAAATAAATATATCATCATGGCATATTACCCATTGCTGGGTGTGCCAATCTGCTTTGAACGCAGATATTGGTAATGATGATGACATATTTGTACTGTGTTGGCTTTTACCAGGCGTCACCTAACGGGCACTCATTGCTGCCGTGGGGAGTGCACCACATGGATCAATTTGGTGCCATTTAAAATTCGAAATATTTGGCGTCGGTCGGGATCGAACCCGGTTCGCGACCTTGTAGAGGTTGGGAAATACATCATTCTTAACTGCAATCTTACGAAAAAAGATACTCGATGATATCTAAGATACTTTTAATATCTTAGATACTTTATCTTAGATACTTCCTATTTTATAGGTAATGTATCTTCATTTAAAATACTTTTAATCTGTATCTTTTATCTTTAAAATGTATGTTAGACTCGAGGTTTGCTTACACCTGAGACGAACGTACTAGAATTTGTGGTATTAAATTTTTTAAGTACATCCCTGAATCCTGTTGCTAAGGTCATATTAAAAAATCTTAAATAAATAAATAAATATATCATCACAGCATATTACCCATTGCTGGGTGTGCTTTGTTCGCAGATATCGGTAATGATGACGACATATTTGAACCGTGCGGGCGTTTACCAAGCGTCACCTCACGGGCACTCATTGCTGGCGGGAGAGTGCACCACAATTTTGTGCTATTTAAAATTCGAAATATTTGGCGTCGGTTGGGATCGAACCCGGTTCCCCAGATTCGCGACCAGGCACTCAGGCACGCGGCCACGAGACAATTCTAATCTTCTGTAATGGAATACATAAGGGTCAGTTTCCTTTTAAATCAAGTATAGGGAAATGTTTTCAAAAGGAAACCACATCTATTAAATAATCTAAACGTCAACTTTCATTCGCTAGTCATATCTACTATACCAAGGGTCAGTATTTGGAATACCATAATACTTTTTTCAAAATTGTTAATTTTGTAATATTATGTACATTTCTAATCTACCAAATATTAAAATTATTATTATATATTCGTAACTGGTTGCAAATCCTGGTGTTCGTTCACATTCACGTCAAAGTTTGTTTCAAATCTTTGATAAAAGTTGGAGTTGTTTTGAAATTTGGCATGTGATTTCCTAAATTGTTGTTTCTACTCTAATCTTGCTAAATTAATGTTCGCACGAGATTTCCTCGCATGTCCCCCAAATTTTGGATATACGTGGTGAGAATCCTTATCTTTATTCACGGTAATAAATATTGTTCAATGTGTCACAGCTTCTGTAGCCTCAGAAAAGATAAGGATTTGAGGATTTGAAACAAATGTCTGTGTTTATTGTTAATTACGTAAGTAGAATGGTTTGCTTGTTGTTACAATGCTTCATTTTATTATAATCTTTGTTAGATTTTTATAATTCCTATTTCAAAATCTATAGAATTTATAGAGCTTTTTCATATTTAAATTTTAACAGTTTGGTAGATTCCAAAATATTTTAAGCATTCTATGAAACAGTAGTTTGTATATACCTATGACTAAATTAATACTAAATCTTGTTGCACTATTCCAAAATTCTATTAAAGTATGTATTAGTACATTGTAATAACTTCGAACTTCTAACTTTGTATTAGATTGTGCCATTTCAAAATATTTTCTAACTTTTTTCTATTTGATGATTTTGACAAAATTTTTAATTGTTTCATTATAATTTTCATGTTTTATGACCATTTTGAATGTACATATGTAATGTACCATTTGTAAATTTGTAAAAAGTTCGTACAAATGACACAAAAAAGTTCTATATTTTATTGACAAATCCAGAATCATTAGATATAATTATATTTTTAAAGAAAATATTTATAAATTCAATTGTTGTGTATAAAGTGTAATTGTGTTATTAATATTTTTCAAAATTTATTTAGTTGGCCTATGAAGACAAGATTTTTTGTGACATGCGAAAGGTATGAACATTTTTTTTATTTAATTTTTTTTATTATTAGCAGCTATGTGTTTGTTGTACCAATTCGATTTTGATAAAGACACAATCTACCATTTAAAAGGTAGTTCATTGGCAGATAATTTTGAGACTTGCATTCAAATTCCATTTGGTACATCAATAACATTTTAATAATTGGTACATGACTCTTTACAAATTTAGCGCCCAAGCTTCATTTCAAATATACAGCACGTTTTTTTTTTATCAGGCCCACCTTTGGTATCTTGAAAACTGTAAGTGCTACGACTTGGTTATAATGAGACAAAAGTTTTCATATTAGGAGGCCATTTTAGTGATGTATTTGTTTTTGCAAAAATTTGCATAAGTGACTAGATAATGGGGAAAAACTGATTTTGGATATTTTTTTTCTTTTTAAAATAACTCCTAAACTATCAGTTATCGAAAAAAATGTTTCAAATAAAAATGTTACAATATTATATTGTCTATCCAGTGGTGTACAAAAATATACGAAACACAATAACAAATATATCATTAAAACAGAAAAAAGTGAGAAAAATTATATGGCAAAAATCAAATATGCATCCCATTTAAAAAATTGTAAATAAATAAATATATCTTCACGACTTATTACCCATTGCTGGGTGTGCCAATCTGCTTTGTATACAGATATCGGTAATGATGAAATATTTGCACCTTGCGGGCGCTTACCAGGCGTCACCTCACGGGCACTCATTGCTGGCGTGGAGAGTGCACCACAGGGGTTAATTTTGTGCCATTGCAATTGGAAATATTTGGCGTCGGTCGGGATCGAAGCCCGGTTCTCCAGATTAGCGACCTGACACTCAGGCACGCGGCCACGAGACCCCATTGCAGTTTGTGCTATATCTCAAAAATTTATAAATAGAAAAAATATTTTAGTACGCCACTGTAACATTTTCATTTGGAAATTTTTTCTCGATAACTAATAGTCTAGGAGTTATTTGAAAAAGGAAAAAATAACCAAAATCAGTTTTTCGCCATTATCTAGTGACCTATGCATATTTTTGTAAAAACAAATACATCACTAAAATGGCCTCCTCATATGGCAACTTTTGTCGTAGCACTTACAATTTCCGAGATAGCAATGGTGGCCCTGATAAAAAAAAAACAGTCTGTATAGGTACTATTGTAAATGATAAAATTATAGTATCATTCCAATAAAAAAAATATTTAATAGCGTAGGCTTTCACAGTCTGAATCATGAGAAATATTCGTTTTCCGGAAATGGACTGTGTCATATTTTGAGTCAGAGCGCAACGTTTCGCCCGCAGTCGTATGGGGCATCTTCTGGAGCAAGGGGGATAGTACTGTCTTAAACAAGGGTAACCTTGCTCCTGAAGATGCCCCATACGACTGCGGGCGAAACGTTGCGCTCTGACTCAAAATATAACACAGTCCATTCCCGGAAAACGAATATTTCTCAAAAAAATATTTGTTTTGAAAATCGTTACTTCTGAAAAGTAGTAACTGGCATATGACTTAGCAGATTCGAATGGAAAACGTCCAAATATCTTTTAGGCACTAGAATTAATCTAGTTTTGAAAATTCATTTTATCATATTAAGTATAAATTAAAAGGTAGTATATATATATATATATTTGACATATGATTTAGCTCTAGATTCGAATGGAAAATAATACCCAAATTTATTTTAAATATTGTACCATTTGGAAGTCAAACACTGAATCAAACAGATTGTACCATTTGAAAGGTAGTCCATACAATTGGCTCCTACTAGAGCCCAACCCATTTAGGCATGTAGAATGAAGCATTGTACGACCTCAAGTCGTCTCCCGTCCCTGTGTGTCTGTACCAGGTAAGAAGATCATCATATTGTGTTCATTGTGGATGGTGTTTATGTTACAGCGACGCATGTCAACTGTGCGCGCGCGCAAGTCGCTGACGACTCAAGCCGTGGTGTGTCTGCAGGTGGCGGGCGCAGGGGGGACAGGCACGCCGGGCGAAGGGGAGGATGAACCACCCGAAGCCCTGGACATGTCCTGGCCCGACACCTGTCGGAAAAGGATCACCTATGTGCTACTCGCGCCTATTGTCTTCCCTCTATGGCTCACCTTGCCGGATACGCGAGCTCCCAGAGGTAAGGCCTTCACTATGGTTCTGTTACTATTATTTATCATAATTTACTATGCATTAAGTAGGACGGCGAGGTTGCAGCTTCTTGCCAGTGGAAAACCATTAGCAAAACCCTGGCAGACAAGTGGTCTAGCTAAATTGCATTTTTCCAGAAAATTGCACAGTTTAAAGCTGCCGGTGTTGCTTTAGCCAGATATTCTCTCGAGCATTTCTCTTCTACGTTACCGCACGTGAGCATGGAACCCAGAGGTTATTCTAAGGATTTTTTTCCACTGCACAAGAAAATAAATCCGTGTATATTCTATTCCCTTTAAGCCATTCAGCAGATGTCGCTCGCATCAACGCCAATTTTAAGTAGCCGAAATTATATTGGATAAACTTGTCTCTTGTCTCCAATTTCAGCCAATCAGAAAGGTTAAAACTATTCCCTATTCTCTACAATACTGAATGGCTTAAATGGAACAGAGTATAGGTTTATAATATTTTGGTAAAACATCTTTGTTTAATTCAAGTTGGATTATAACGAAATACTAGAACATCCAGAAAAGTTGCGGAAACTGACGCTTCCAGAGTTAGTTCTTAACTATATTTCTTCGGAATTAAATTTAAAAAATATAAAACCGTGTCTCGGAATAGCTTGTCGGTAGATTCCGAAAATGCGGTTTTGTATATTTATTACAACATGCCTTCTCTGTTAGAGTGAGATCTCCGCAAAGCCACAATGATAAGCGTGAGCACGTAGTCAAGGAGTCAAGGCAACCTCTAATGGTATTTTTGCTGAGGCTAATGTTAATGATGAGAATAAGACAAGCGAAGAGTGAGGGAAAAGCTAGTACAATTTTGTGCTTATACAGAATGTTTCTAAATCTATGTCACTAATTTTAAGAGTATATAGTACTGACTAATATGTTTAGTTCATGTTTTTTTTTTAAAAAATTATTTGGTTTATTCGAAATAAATGAAAAATAACTGCACAGATTTTAATTTCCCACTGCACAATTTGCTTTTCCTACTGCACATTTTGTGTCCAACTGCACGTTAGAATAACCTCTGATGTAACCACAATGATATTAAGTGGGTTCTACACATTTTCCTATTTGACTTTGTCTTCTGGCTTCAACATCGCATCCCACATTAAGCGTATTGCTGCGTTCTTATTTTCTGTTAGATGATGCAGTGAGTTGCGGAAACTGTCTAGATTTGATTTGAGATCGAGCAGATTCTACACCGATATTGGGTGCCGAGAAAAATACAAAGGATGTCTAAAAAGAATCCGACATTCGACTGGGAAAAAATCTGGTGTAGCCAACATAATACCTCCCGCCATTTACAGCCCAAGTCACGTAAAAGTTAATCCTTATTTTTGGATTACCGAATTTTACTCTAATTTTAACAGTTTATTTCTTAAAATATAGTCTAATCTAATCCAAGTAACTATCTTTTTTAAACCCCTCAACAGTATTAAATTCCAATTACAGAGTGGGTTCACATTTACACACATCCATGCCTTAGAGGGATTCGAACCAAGAGCCCCGAGCGCACTCATTACTTATGAGGCGTTGCTCTAACCATTGAGCCAGCGGAGCTATAATAAAATGAAGATTAAATTTTAAATACCGGGATAGAATAGAATTCACTAATCCAAAAATGAGGATTAGTTTAAACTTTTATGTAAATCGTTAATTTTTATTAATCTCAATACATACCTACATATTTACTTATGCTAGAATCTGTATTGAATTCCTTTTCTATTGTTCTATTTACTTTATTCTTTTTAAAACGTAAAATGTTACTAATATTATTTTGAAATAATTAGTTCTTTGATAGTGACATTTATCTGTCAGTTACATACATTTGAATAACTGCGTTTTGTTTGCTTAAAGCGTAGGCTCAGGGATTTAAATTATAGATAATTTTATAATTTTATTCATAAAATATGTAGAAAAAGTATTAATGCAGATCTGTAGAAAATTTAATAATCTTTAATTTTTATAATAACATTAATCTCTAACAAATAACATTAAGTAAAGTGCCATTTCCGGTTATCCGATTTACACCAAAATCTAATGTGCTCTTTCTGAATGACAGTATTTGATTTAGAGTGGAGGATCCACACATACATACAGACATCATCGTGAAAATGTTAAAATTGGATTCCAAGGACCTTAAAACGTGGTCATTTACCAAAATCTCGATATAGATTTTTAGCACGATCCCTACACCTCCCTTACCAAGGGTAGCGAGAGGTAAAAAGTATTGCGTACCTGACGGGATTGAGACCCTAATTTAGCCCACCGATCATTCCAATGCTGAAAACTACTGTGGAAGCCTTTTTTCGCAATGGTCCGCAGCTCTGTCGTCGCATTCCGCATTAGTCTTCTCTACTCTCAGAAGTGATCTTTTTAGTGGTCTCTCGCAAGGAGTCATGTCTCGAGAGTAGAGAGCCAAGAAAGTCTCGATCAACACACTTAGTAAATTCGAACGAATCAGAAATCTGACGAATACTTAGAAAAACACCTCACACAGCAGCGAATGACGCAATGATGGCGAAGCAAAAATTCAGACATGCGCATGAAGGTGTGTGGCATGAGTCCCATTGGTGTACTAATCTACAGATTCCCTTCTGGTAAAATTCCATGCCCGTTTAGTTGTCTGGACTTTTGATACAGCAATTTCCATTTCCAGCTGTCTCTCATTTTCATCTAATGCTAGACAATGCGTGCATGTCCTGAACGGGTCAAATCTATAGTGAATTATTTTCATTGTCAAAATTTATTGCACCATTCAACCACTGTTGTATGAGGTCAAAAATTAATTGCACGTAGGATATCTTTGGACGGATTTTCCACTCTAAATTCCATTATCCAACTTAATCACAACTGTGCAGAAAGTGAGTTTTTGTATTAGCCAGCGACAAATCAAAATAAATCTAAGTTTATTCAACAAGATTTCGTGTAATATCCGTTGAGTGTTTTATCGCAAAACAAGCGTAAAACGATCTAAATCTCATTAAATACGGAAAATTAATTATCTCCAACATTATAACCGCCTGAAAATTCCATGTTCATTTTCGGATGTAAAGTAACCTTTTGAAAGGATTTCAAGTCTTCAGGACAATGAGACTATTTTCAAACTTGAAATTTATTTATATTTTCTTTGTTGGCGAACAATATCCTGATTCATCCGTGGTAATTCGTCCGAAAAATAGACTTTTCGTTTGGTATGGGATGAAATTTGAACCGTAGAATTTGATATTTCCGGAAGTTTGGGCATATATGCCATCACCAGCAGCTGAAATCGATTATTGTCGCCTCTTGAACCAATTAAACAAAGGCTGTTATCAGAGCCAGACTAGTTTGTTTCATTGGTGTACGTGAAACGGGGGGCATTATTTCCAAATATCGGATTTTCCGATAAACAAGCGGTATTCACAAACATCAACGATAATTTTAGTTAATGATAATGGAAAACAAATGTTCAACTATTGGTATAACTTTTGTAAAGAAAAAATTGATCTCTTTAACAACTTTTTCATTAAACCCATTAAAATTTTAAACTATAAATAAATATATCATCACGGCATATTACCTATTGCTGGGTGTGCCAGTCTGCTTTGTACGCAGATATCGGCAATGATGATGACGTATTTGTACCGTGCGGGCGTTCAAGCGTCACCTCACGGGCACTCATTGCTGGCGTGGAGAGTGCACCACAGGGGTCAATTTTGTGCCATTAAAAATTCGAAATATTTGGCGTCGGTCGGGGTTGAACCCGGTTCGCGACCTTGTAGAGGTTGGGAAATACATCATTCTTGACTGCAATCTTACGAAAAAAGATACTCGATGATATCTGAGATACTTTTAATATCTTAGATACTTTGTCTTAAATACTTCCTATTTTATAGGTAATGTCTTTATTTTAAATACTTTTAAAAATTATCTGTATATTTTATCTTTAAAATGTATGTTAGATACTTCTAAAATATTTATGATATTTTATTTATTTTAGATACTTTTAATGTATTTAGATATGGTAAGACTAGCGAATGAAAGTTGACGTTTAAATTATTTTATAGATGTGGTTTCGTTTGAAACCCGATTTAGGTATGAAATTATTGAATGAACCCATTGAAATACTGGACTAGGAAAGCACAGAAATACATTACTATATCTAGCTGAAAATAGATGGCCGACTAGGGTAACTGAATACCAAAACAGGGGTGCGAACTAGAATTTGCGGTATTAATTTTTTTTAAAATACATCCCTGAATCCTGTTGTTAAGGTTATTTTGAATGCCTCCTGGTATTGAGTACAATTATAATTTTCTTTAACGGAATACATAAGAGTCAGTTTCCTTTCAAATTAAATATAGGGAAATGTTTTAAAGAGAAACCACATCTATTAAATAATCTAAACGTCAACTTTCATTCGCTAGTCATACTACACCAAGGGTCAGTATTTGGAATACGGGAAATTTTTAACTATGAGCCTCTAAAATAATTTCCTCCTTCCATTGACGAGTCTCCCTGATCCCCAGTGCCTCATCACCCTTCATTGCGTAGTATTCCACGATGTACGATAAGCCTCATTGGCGTAGATAACATCTGGGGCGTCGGAAGCCTCATTGCCCCATAACGGACGCTAATGGATCAAAAGCGGCGTGAGAGGTAATTAGCTGATGATACCCCCGCCACTGATTGCGCGCTGATGGTGTTTTGTTTCCGCTACCAGGATTGTGAGTTTTAAATTAGGAATTGTACGAATTAACCAGAACATTTTTTTCACTGGATATTATGCACTATTTCATGCTGGCTTAAAATTATAAGCTGTTTTCAATTTGACTAGTTAACATTCGCTTATCGAATTGAGAGGGCTACTCTACTTTTGACAGAGCTGGTCACAGTTGAAACCACAACAGGCTTGGAAGAAATAACGATCGCAACTTTCCGTTCAGCTGTAGGGCGCGATGCCTTATAACCTTGACTCTAAATATATTGTTTCTTATGAGAACGTTCACACTTGTGTATACGTTTACTTTGCTCCACTTCGGATTCCAAGAAACGCGATATCTTTCAGACATTCTTTCACAGAACAGTTATTCTACTATACAAATATTTCAAATTGTAAACGGAAAACAACGAATATAAAAAGGAAGCTAAACTTGGATTTGTCAACATATCTGATTCATGTTGATGTTTTCAATCTATTATTAAATCTGGATCCTGGTGATCCGTGTTGGTGTTGTCAAAGATATATTCCTAAATGTACATTCACAAATGAAAATTAGGTTCATATTTATGGTTTGTACTTCAGATTTATAGACCTTGGCCGCAGATTATGTTATGACTTCATTCACACTTCAGAATTTAGTGTCTCTAAATCAAAATCATAAAGCTAAACATTGCAAGGTCCAAACTTTAGGTTTATGAGTTAGTGTGACGTCACAAACTTCACCAATGAGAACGAGTCTAAAACGATATAGAAATATACACAAAAGTACAATAGCAAACTCTCTCGCCATGTATCATATTTATATACAGGCTGGTTTAATTTTTAGTAGACTACTGAATATTTGTAGGTACAATTTTTTTGTTTTTATTTTTAATGAAAACTTACAAGATTTTTTGACTTGGCGGTCTGTAGCTAATGAACAGTAAATGTTAGAGGCACGGCGGCTGGGCCATTCGATTCTATGGACGTTTCTACATATGTCTAACATATTTTCAATTTTTGTTTTCGCCTGATACTGTATTACAATGCAAAAAACAAAAAAAATGTACCTATAAATATTCAGTAGTCTACTAAAAATTAAACCACCCTGTATATAAATGAAAAGTATCATTTTATACTAATTCAGATCCACTGTTTACGGGAAAAATAATGAAAAAATTCCCTAGGGCTTAGAATCCAAAATAGAAATTCTTATTTTTAATGAAAACTTACAAGATTTTTTGACTTTGGTGGTCTGTAGCTAATGAACAGTAAATGTTAGAGGCACGGGGGTTGGACCATTCGATTCTATGGACGTTTCTACATATGTCTAACATATTTTCAATTTTTGTTTTTGGCTGATACTGTATTACAATGTAAAATTTCAGCATCTGAATCAACCATTCCGTCATTTTTCAGTTGCTCGTTGAGCCCAGTTAGTAACCGGGTATTGTCGTGGTACTATGTGTCAGATATACTTAGTTTCTATGCAAAATAAAACCTTTTTATTTTTTTATTATTTATTATTCATTTATTTGAAAATCTGTAAGCCTACCAAGATCAATTAATCTTTTCAAAAATATAACTTCGATATTTAATAGATAGAACTTTTTGGAAAGCCGAAACTGTTCAATTTATCAACCTTGTAAATTGATTAATAACTGCTATGCTCTGTTCCATTTAAGCCATTCAGTAGATGGCAACAGCGCAAATCTGAAGTAGTCGAAATTACATTGGGTAAACTTATCTCTTGTCTCTAATTTCAGCCAATCAGAGAGGTCAAAACTATTCCCTATGCTCCGCAATACTGAATGGCTTAAATGGAACAAGGTATACAATATCCTCGCCACTCGGATTTTTATATTTGTACAAAAATTGTCAAAAACTCAAATATCAACAAGATTTCAATGAATTTGAACACATATTTCCTCCAAATCATGAAGGTTGCTTAAAAATCAATCTTTATAAATAGACATCGAATAGTGATTGACTATGTGACACAAATAAAAGTAATGGAACTTTTTCCCCCCATAAATATCGGTCAATATCATTGTCAATGGAACATACATATTTAGAACGCTATTAAAAATATATTAGTAAACGATATCTATCTGACAACTATAAAATAATTGTTTCTCCATTATATATGCTGTAATTGTAGAACATAGGTTTATTTTCCTTTCTAGTAAATAGTTAATATAATCGTAAACGTATAGGTTGACATATGTAACGATTTCCGTATTTGTACTTGGAATTATATACGACATTGTTATTTTAAAACCTTTCTACTTAACCCAATATTGATTTGTGTACTACTGACGATAACTAGGATCTGATTGAAGATTTGATGGTAGGTGATACATTACTAAATATTGTAACGTTTTTATTTATCTGGGTAAAGTGTAAATATTAGACAATTATTATTAATTAAAATTAAGTGTTTATTAAACTATAATGAGAGTTACTATTACTAATATTATTAAAAACTAATTAAAATTAAAACCAATTAACATTCCTATTTATTTCCACGATATTACTAACTATTTATTTCACTACGTGTTCCAATCTTAGACTGCCGGTCTGTTGCAGACTCTTGTAGACTGTTTACGCGATATTTATGTCACTAGATACTTATAACGTTCAACTGTCCGCCTACCTACCTCCACAGCGTCTATATACTCAACTGACTCAACAGCGTCTGTACATTCAACTGCTCGGACAGAAGTCACCTCTTTCACAAAACTATCTATCTATTTATATAACTCCCTGTGTAACTTCCACAGCCTCAGTATCACCGACTGTCTGTATGCCACAATTTTTCAACACTATTGCCGAGTATTCACTTCCACTTGCCGTTACTGTCCCCGTATACCTAGCTTCCCAATACTCTTCAACACTACCGAGTATTCTCTTTAACAACTATCCCGGTATACCAGTAACTTTCCGACTCGCCGTTACTGTCCTTGTACGCTATAGCTTCTCAATACTCGTCAACACTACCGAGTATTCACAACCACAGCTATCCCAATACACCAGTAACTTCCCGAGTACCTAGTCGACACAACTGCATACCTCAGTGCGATACTGCTGTGCTTCTTCCTAACACTTTACTCTCTAACACTCCATGTCAATGTCTCTATGACTCTGTATGTAACTAACTGTGTAAGTCAATCCCCGATCACACAACTAATGTTGTGTGATCAGGGACTGTGTGTTTCGAGCATAGCTACGTCCTTTATATACAGCTGTCATTATTTTCTAGAACAGCTCTAGAATATTCGAACACATAATAACATTGAACACAAAAGGTTCAAGCGACCGAAAGTAATTAAACACGTCGCGACCAGTCTGTTTACATTGGCCGGCTACTAGCGCGATTACGTCACCGCTATAAATAGACACTCGCTACAGCGGCGGCGACGGCGGGCGTTCCACGTTACAATATTATATTTTAATATTTACAATTACACTAAGAATATTATCTTCAAACGGGGTAGGGGCCTGTTTGTCCCAGTTCTTGAAAAACTTGGTCTGAAGAATGTCTGTACAGTGCGAGCACCAATAAAGGTTTCGAGAAAATGTTCTCCGGGCGCTTGATTTCTCTTAGAGGGAATGTTCTTTAGCCCGCGCACTCGTTAGATTTAACACCGTGCGACTTTTGACTGCGAGGTAATCTCAAATCCGAGAAACCTGCAAACCCTAAAGGAGGCAATCCGAAGAGAAATCTGCCATATACCTCAAGTAATAATCGAAACAGTTATGCGAAATTTCATAAGTCGTTGTACCCTATATACGCATTTGCATAGCCAGGCATATAAACCTGTCAACGCGCTATCTGCGTGACTCGGCTAATCGAAGTCAGATATCAAATTTCATCTCATATATAACTTAAATCCTACTATGTTCCATTACATACCTCGCCAAATATTCCCATCTTTAGATAATGAGCTCTTAACTGACTTCTAAAATGATATACAACTCTATATAACCACTTTGGTACAATTTGCGTCGACTGAATTGCAAGCTATTTAGAACACTAAGTTAACCTTATAACATTGTGCATCACGTTATGACGTAGTAAGCTGAATGTCATAACTGAAAAGCTGAAAGCCAAGCTGAAACATTTTCAGGAGAGATGACAGCATGTAAAGTTTTATTTAACTTTTACACGCTGTAATTGTGGATGAAATTTTAACAGTTTGCTAAGAGAAAAATATATACACATACACAAATTTATTTCCAAGTCCAGTTAATGCCCAGTTAGTTTTTGTATTTTCTTTACTGTGAAAAGACTAAAACAATCTTGCGTCCGTCCCGACCAGAGGGCATATATGTACTTCTATTTGTATTTTGAATGTACTCAGTGCATATAATTGGCTATTTACAGTATTACAAGCTACCGTATTCGTCGTTACAGGCCACGTAATCATTAAAAGAGAGTTTGGAGCAAATGTTACGTACAAATTGACTATTCGGAATGCGTAATGGATTTTAACAGGCTGTTGAACATTTTTGTCCAGCGAATTTAAAAACGGAATTCTAATTAAATAGTAGCAAGTGTGAAAATATACCGCGTTGAATCTAAAAAGTGCAATACTAAATCAATACGCTTTTATTCCGGGATTTTAAAATCGCAAATTATAGTTTCATTAAATGTACTTCCCAGGGGGGCAATTCTTGAAAAGTGAGATGACGGTGAGATTTGACAGAAGTGAGAAAAAACGTCACGTGACTTACATGCAACGTAGTGAGATTTTTTCTTTAATTCTTGAAATAATTTGTCGTCTCACTACTTCACATTTCATCTCACTACGTGAAACTTATCTCCCCACCTTTTTGGTTGTGAGAATCAATGCCATTCACTAATGTCAAATAGAAATTTGCTTAATACTAAATTATATTAACTAATATTATAAATAAAATTATTACAAATACCATGGTTGACGAAAGAGAAGTAGCTGCTGCTTTAAAGCATTTGGAAAATACAGAAATTACTTTTCGAACCAAATTTTTGAAATATTATTTCGGCTGAATAAAAATTTAGTGGATCGCTTGGGTGACAATTTAAATCAACCAACCAAGTTATAGATCAGCATTAGGGATTCCAACAAAAAATTTAACTACTTTACGTTTTTTGATTTGTGGGTATTCAGCTTTACATATACTTATACAATACAAATACGTTTATACGTAGTAAGACACATTTTATTTGTAGTTGTTCGATTACGGCAATAATAATAAATACTTAATATAGAAAATTTAGCTATACGTCAGTCGTAAGGATAGGGGCGGAGAAAATTTAGCCCGCGGGCTGTCTAATACAGACCACTACACTACGGACACGGACTACGGAGACCTACGGTCTCAAAATTCAATAAATCTAGAAAAAGTAGTTGCGTATGGCAATATATTTCAATACCAGCTAAAATGAAAATAAGAATATCACGGTAAATACGTAAAGGTAATTAAAGAAGAGCAATGTAGTACTGTCAATGTCAAAAATCACACTTTTATGTGAAATATTTCACTTGCTAAATCATGGCCATTTAGATAGGTGAAATATATCTCACTTTGTTTCGACAATTAATAAAGTGAGACAATATGAAATGAGATGAGAGTGAGATGAAATTTTATGTCACCTTGTGAGAAAATTCTCATATTTCAAGAATCGGTATCCAGATTGTCAGAAATGTTAGTTTGGTATTCCCTACCATTATTGTATATTTTGCTGTTAAGAAATGTCCGAAATTTATAAAGTATGAATGATAAAATATTCTCTGCTGCTCTTCTGAAAAATGTTGAACTTTATGTATATCATCAACACCTCTTTCAAAGGAATAAATGTTTACACTTTACTGCTAAAGCTCCTTCATCGTTTCATATGTTTAAAAATTTATCAGATCTGAAAGTTGAGACTAGAAGAGTACTCTGTACGCCGGCCTAGTGTACCTATATATACCATGTCAAATCGATACCATGACATTTACCCAGTTTCCATAAATAGAAATATTGAAATGACATACTACTTTTTCCTAAGATTACTTGAATTTATGAACTAGTTCGGTTTTACTATCTACCATCGATAGGATACATCAATCACTCTTTTAGTTTAAAATAAGAACGTATTGCGATAATATGCAAATATACAATAGTGTGCGACAATTTAGGTAATAACCTAGAAATGGGTAAAGTTTCAAATCTCGAAAATAAAAAGAGATATATACCTGCGGTTGTAAATTTGCGTTCGGGCATTGACTGGAAAATTTGCTCTGAACTATACCTAGTAGCAAATTTATCTAAACTTACAAAGACTGATATTTATTTATTATTATTTTTTTACCTTCCGTCACCGGTAAAGAAGGTATTGTCTTTGGTCAAAAAATTCGGCGGTGAGTTTTTGATGAATAAGCACGTTTTAGAGTCCCTAGAATAAGATTTTACTATTTTTACGATGATGGCTGTATGTATGTATGTGTGTGTACGTGGGTGTGTGTGTGTGTGTGTGTGTGTGTGTGTGTGTGTGTGTAAGTGCGCGCGCGTGTGTGTGAGTGTGCGCGCGCGTGTGTGTGAGTGTGCGCGTGTGTGTGTGTGTGTGTGTGTGCGCGTGTATGTGTGTGCGCGCGCGTGTGTGTGTGTGACGATTTTTTCGGATCCGATAACTCAAATACTACAATTCAAAAAATTATAATTCTTTCGTATTCCTTTTCTTTACATCCATGTGAAGAGATGATTAGTTTTTGGTTATAATTGCTCAACCGGAAGTAGCCTAATTTTAAGATTTTAACAGTTTTTCTTGAAAAAACACTGTTAAGTATCATTTTTCCATATTTACTGTTAGTATAAATATTAAAGAATATTTTATTCTCTATACGATTTGAATATATTTTATACTTCATATTCAATGGATATAGAGTTAAAAAATTATAAAATAAATTAAATTTCATAAAGCAGCTAGCTATGCTATAACCATAGAAACTGCTACTATATTAAGAAAATGCTGATTGACAGATGTCAGTGTCAAGTGCAATTGACATATGTGTGTGTGTGTGTTATATTATTATATTTTACTAGAAATATAGAAGCTCTTAGATACATGAAACTTTATGTATGGAATTTGTACAAAATACATAGAATTGACAGAAGGTAATGTGCTTGAAATATGTAGTCGTGTGCAAGAAACTTTCTGTATGTATTTTGTACAAAATATATGGAACTGACGGAAGGTAATGTGCTGGCCACATCTGATTTTTTAAACAAACCGTTCCAAGGGTAGCGGGAGGTAAAAAGGGCCAGTATTGTTCGCGTTGAGTATTCATTTCTTCAGTTAAGACAGAGTACTCGTTACGATTTGTAAGAGACTTGTGAAAGATACATTAACTTCAATGGAAAATCTTAGCTCAATTGCTTAAAGCGTCCTAATAGTAATAGATTTGAGAAATATTCGTTTTCCGGGGATGGACTGTGTCATATTTTGACTCAGAGCTCAAGGTTTCGCCCGCAGTCGTATGGGGCATCTTCAGGAGCAAGAGGGATAGTACTGTCTTAAACAAGGTTACCCGACGAGTCAACCACGCTAGAGGACGAGTTTAAGCAACAAGAGGGGGAGACTCAGTTTACAAGGTTACCCGACGTGTTGCTTAAACTTGGTTTCTAGCGTGGTTGACACGTCGGGTAACCTTGTAAACTGAGTCTCCCCCTCTTGTTGCTTAAACTCGTCCTCTAGCGTGGTTGACTCGTCGGGTAACCTTGTTTAAGACAGTACTATCCCCCTTGCTCCTGAAGATGCCCCATACGACTGCGGGCGAAACGTTGAGCTCTGACTCAAAATATGACACAGTCCATTCCCGGAAAACGAATATTTCTCATGACTCAGACTGTGGAAGCCTACGCAATTATTTCAGTAATAGATTTAGTAAGGAATGCCCTGGGTTCAATCCCCCTTTTGCCAAGTGCCCAAATTCAGGCATAGAATGTAGCTACTACGAAAACGCGTAGAATATTTCCGGAATCCTCACCCTCAAAAATGGTTTAATCAATGAAAACCTTGTTTCATGGATTGTTGCGTGCTGTTAAATATATGATTGGCTCAGCTTACATGTATTAGCACTAGTACTATTTCATCATAGCACCCCACAACAAGTAGCTGAACTGCTCTTGGCAACGCTAACGCGACCTGCAGTCCTCCAATTTCAATATCCGACTGCATATGCCACCCACAGCTGTGATACCATACCTGATGCAGGATTTTACTATCAGGAAATGAAATTTTATTTCTATTTCTTGTTTATGTTTAATAAAAACAGATAGCTTTCACAAAAAATATATATTTTATTGAAAAGTCCAATGGATTGGGTGACAGGTTTTAAAATTGATGTTCTCAAATTTCCGGGTCATGCATTTTTTATTACTATGTGAAACTTATATAAAGGAATTTCATATTTATTTTTAAAATCATATCTACGAACCCAAATCTATAACATTTCCGACAAACCGACACAAAAGGTGGAAAATTTCTACAAATTTCTAGCTACTAGTTTAAAATATAGATTTTAAACTTACAAAAACTGAATACCAGCTTTAATTCTATTAGGCATTGTATTCCTAATTCCAAATTTTTCTGTGCGTATTGTCTCATATATCTTGCAAAGTAGGTTTTACTGTACGCACTGTATTTATACGAAATATAAGCTAAATCTGGACGAGAAGATGGCCCTTAAAAAGCCGGTCGAACTATTATCATCAATCATGTGTCCAACAGTTTTTAAAGTTTATAGAAATTTCTAACCATTAAGGTGCATTCACAAATGAAAATTAGGTTAAATTTATGGTTTATACTTTAGATTTAAAGACTTTGGCCGCGTATTATGTAATGACTCCATTCACACTTCAAAATTTAGGGTCTCTAAATCCAAATCATAAAGCTAAACATTGCAAGGTCCAAACTTTAGGTTTATGATTTAGTTTGACGTCACAAACTTCACCAATGAGAACGCATCTGAAATGATATAGATATATACACCCATCTTTATTTAGTATCCACTTGGTGAATTCGGCTTTTTAAACAAATGCGAGAAGAACATGGAGACTGTCATAACTTAATTGCTGAAATATAACCAATAATGCCAAGCGAATGACAGTTTCAAGGCGCACAGGTGTCTTGTTGAGTACTGCTCTACCGATATTTTAATCTTGTTTTTGAAGCATTTACACAGATATCTGTACATATCAAAACTAATTTTCAGGTAATTTAAACTTAGATTTATGAATGACTTACTTAAACCTAAACAAAGACCATAAACCTAATTTTCATTTGTGAATGCACCTTAAGTCATTCATAAATGTAAGTTTAAATTACCTGAAAATTAGTTTTAATATATACAGACATCTAGGTAAATACTTCAAAAACAAAATTAAAATATTGGTAGAGCAGTACTCAACAAGACACCTGTGCGCGGTGTAACTGTCATTCGCTTGGCATTATTGGTTATATTTCAGCAATTTAATTATGACAGTCTCCATGTTTTTCTCGCATTTGTTTAAAAAGCCGAATCCACCAAGTGGATAATAAATAAAGATGGGTGTATATATCTATATCATTTCAGACTCGTTCATATTGGTGAAGTTTGTGACGTCAAACTAAATCATAAACCTAAAGTTTGGACCTTGCAATGTTTAGCTTTATGATTTGGATTTAGAGACCCTAAATTCTGAAGTGTGAATACAGTCATCACATAATATGCGGCCAAAGTCTTTAAATCTAAAGTATAAACCATAAATCTAAACCTAGTTTTCATTTGTGCATGTACCTTAAGTGTAAATTTTATAATTTGGCCCATTTATAATGAGTTTGGACTCGTAAAGGAATTTCATATTAAAAAAGCAAACTGTATCATATTTATTTCAAGTTATTTCGCCTGTATAACTATTGTTACCATTGATTACATTATTTACTTATTTACTCCACAACTATAAACGTTGTGTCGAGTTTTCCAATGTGCCGGTAAAATGTGTTTGTGTTTAATAAAGCATAATGACCAAGTTTGTGCAAAAATAACAAATTTACCACAATAAATTGGCAGGGTTTCACGCAAAATATAAAACAAACTTCACTTGAAACTTAATTGTACTTCAAAACAAAAACGGAATGTTGTCACCGAACAAAACGTATTTACTTGTTAAAAAGTGAACAACTTTAAAATCTTTTTATGCTTTTGCGAGGATTGTAACATTAATTATAGAACAAAAACTGTTAATAAGTAGTATAAAACTTCATTAAGACAGAAGACACTATGTCGGTTAAACAGAAGTTTTCCTTTTTTAATTTTCTTTATTATTTATACGTGTTTTCACTTAATATCAAGAAAAAATATAATACATATAAAAGTAACGGCTACTCTACAAAAGAAAAAAGTATAAGGGAGACGACAAAATGAAGAGAGTGTATGGGAATCGTTTTTTCGGTGCCTTCAGACACTCGTCTGAGTCGATTACCAATGAGTAGTTTTGAGATGACTGAATATTGTCTATATACTAGACTGCAAAAACCAAATGCAACTACAAGGAAACGAAAATTAAAAAATATTAATCCGAGGTATAAAAAATTTGATGTGGCCAGCACATAACCTTCCGTCAGTTCTATGTATTTTGTACAAATTTCATACAGATAGTTCCTTGCAAAAGATTCTATTTCTTGTACATTATCTTCCGGCAGTTGTACGTATTTTATATAAATTCCATACATAAAGTTTTTAGCAAAAGATCCTATATTTCCTGTAAAATTATAAGACAAACACACTATGTCAATTTCACTTGACACTGACATCTTTCAATCAGAATTTTCTTAATATAGAAGCTGTTTCCATAGCTATGGCTACTTTATGAGATTTAATTTCTTAATAATTTTATAGAGAATAAAAAGAAAATATATTTAACGTAGTTTATTCAAGAAAAACTGTTACAATCTTCAATTGAGGGTACTTTCGGGTGACCAATTGTAACCAAAATCTAATCAGCTCTTCATATGGATGTAACGAGGAAGAATACGAAAGAATTATAATTTTTGAAACTGTAGTATTAGAGTTATCGCTGACGAAATTTTTGTTACACACACACACACGCGAGCGCGCGCACACACACACACACACACACACACCAACACACATATATATATATATATATATATATATATATATATATATATATATATATATATATATATACATACATACACACATACATACACACACATACAGACATCATAGTAAAAATAGTAAAATCGTATTCTAGGAACCCTAAAATGTGCTTTATGATTAAAAACTTATCATCGAATTTTTTGACCAAAGACTACCTTCCTTACCTAAAGGTGACGGAAGGTAAGAAGTAGTATATCACAATATATCTTAAAAGAAAAGAACATAAATATAATAGGGAGATTCCGTTTTGGAAATGAAGAAAATGCAAATAAATATTGTTTTAATCTTTAAGAATGTATGTGCAGGCTATGTGGAAGGATGAAACTTTGGAACATACAAGACTGTTTCCATACAGCTATAAAAAGAAAAAAGATCAGAGACTAACATCGCTGGATAAAAAATAATACAAAAAACGACGTAAGAGGCAAGACATGAAAAATCTTTACGTAACACTATGAAATATTTTGTCAATAATTTCCATATTTTAAATCAGGTGTCACAACAGTATGTTTTTATGGTTCATTATCCGCTCTTTTACTCCTTTCTCCATAAAAAGCTACTCTGATCCATTTTACAAGGTGTAGGAGTAGAAAGGTTACACCTCATTTTGTATCACCTCTCGCTGTCGTCTGCACTTTGCTGACCCCGGATTCAGAGCCAAATGTCCGGACTTTACAGCAGGTCACTGGATTCCTCTGCAATGGAAATCGGAGACATAAAAAGAGGGCGTGGCTAACACATAAATATTTACGGAATGCTTTGATGCAGGAGGATAATAATTGAGAAATATTCGTTTTCCGGGAATGGACTGTGTCATATTTTGAGTCAGAGCTCAACGTTAAACAAGGTTACCCGACGTGTAAACCACGCTAGAGGCCAAATAAACCAAGTGACGAAAGGAAGGCCGAGAAGACAGTTATATACTAATCTAAAGATACGGTAGATGAGCAAAGCTAATGAGGACCAATGGGAATCGAGTTCGTAATGGTAGATTGGGCGTGTCGTGTTCCGAGAATCACCGGTTTCTACACATGGCTCAAGAAATAGCCATCATCCCGATTGATGTTTTAAGGATGTTTCCATTTTTCTAAAGTTTCCCTGTATTTACGTCTGTAAAACTCAGGGACAGGAGCTAAAATGCGGGAATTTTTAAATAACACACAGGACATAACATCTTATTTGAAAATTCCCGCATTTTAGCTCCTGTCCCTGAGTTTTACAGATGTAAATACAGGGAAACTTTAGAAATATGGAAACATCCTAATAACATCAATCGGGCTGATGGCTATTTCTTGAGCCACATGTGGAAACCGGTGATTCTCGGAACACGACACGCCCAATCTACCATTACGAACTCGATTCCCATTGGTCCTCATTAGCTTTGCTTATTTACCGTATCTTTAGATTAGTATATAATTGTCTTCTTGGCCTTCCTTTCGTCACTTGGTTTATTTTGCTTTTAGCGTGGTTTACATGTCGGGTAACCTTGTAAACTGAGTCTCCCCCTCTTGTTTCTTAAACTTGGCCTCTAGCGTGGTTGACACGTCGGGTAACCTTGTTTAAGACAGTACTACCCCCCTTGCTCCTGAAGATGCCCCATACGACTGCGGGCAAAACGTTGAGCTCTGACTCAAAATATGACACAGTCCATTCCCGGAAATATTTCTCATGACTCAGACTGTGAAAGCCTACGCAAGGATAATAATTGCTGCAAGTTTCTTGTTTTAAATATTACTGATACAACTTCTAAATTCTCTCAACGATATGAGAATTAGATAATCAGTTTTGTACCCGTGTTGAGTTTACATTTAGATTTGTATCTTGGTCGGCGTCGTCATCTTACCGTGTTTAACGTCTGACGACTGTAGTGACGAAGACGGTACAGTCTATATTAGTCACACTACTACCGCGTTTAACGTCTGACGTCTGAGGACTGTAGTGACTAATGGATCTTAAAGATTATCTGGTGGCCGTCTTGTGCTTATTCATTTAGCGTTACGTGTGGTGTACCACAAGGAGGCGAACTAGATCTACACCCCACTTATTAATGATAGCTAACGATTTGTTTTTTGTATTGTAGGTAAGAAGTTCTTCGCAGTAACATTCCTGGGCAGCATACTGTGGATCGCGGCGTACTCGTACTTGATGGTGTGGTGGGCAACGGTGATTGGAGAGACATTGAGCATTCCTCCCGAGGTCATGGGGCTTACCGCCCTAGCGGCAGGCACCTCCATCCCCGATCTCATCACGTCCGTCATCGTCGCTCGGAAGGGCTTCGGTGACATGGCTGTTTCTTCGTCCGTCGGCAGCAACATTTTTGATGTTACCGTCGGGTAAGGCAACATTATTTATTTATCGCATAAGGCGTTATTATTCTACAGATCAACCAAGGGCTATTTGGTGTAAGCTAAATCGTTTTCGAACATGCCATGGAAAATGTAATAATATGTTATATCACTGGAAAATACGCGACAATCCAAATTGTAATTGTGGAGCAGAAAGAAAAATAATTCAGCATATAGTTGAAGAATGTCCCTTATCTAAATTTCAGCAAGGTTTCGCCGAACTTCATCTATTAACGGAAGATGCACTAAATTGGATAGTTAAAATCAAAATTATTTATTTGTGTTGTATTTCTTTTTCTTATTCTTCATGTATTATTTTATCGAATGTATTTGTACTGTCTTTCTTTCATACGAAATATATATATATATATATATATATATATATATATATATATATATATATATATATATATATATATATATATATATATTCTACAGATCTTAAATGCTACGTCACATAAATATCATAAATCTACACTCTTCAAACTACTTAAAAACAAATTTTCAGATTTTTTAATTTTTTGAAAATTTCGACCCATTTTTTAAACCACTCCACTCTCATACCCAAAAATGGGTATGCGATACACATTCAACGACCTCACCAATAAATTCCTCGTGCCAGAAAACATAAGTATACCAATTTTCATCAAAATATTCCAACGGAAACATTTATTATTAAATATTCTTTAAAATCGTCAAATACTGAAAAAATCGCAAGGGGTACACCTTAGATTTTTTGCGATTTTTAGCTATTTTCAGACTTTTCCTTCTGGAGATTGTAATAGTAGTTCAAAAATTATGAAAATTGGTATGCTTATGTAATTTTGACCGTAGAATCTAATGGTGATATCGCCAGGGGTGTATAAACGACCATTTTTGGGATATGGCCCAAAAATGGGCATTTTTCAACAAAATTTTGAAGAGGAATATCTCGGAAATGAAAAGAGATATCGACCTGAGGTTTCAAAATCTTAAATCTACAACCTTCAAACTACTTAAAGACAAATTTTAAGATTTTTTAATTTTTTGAAAATTTCGACCCATTTTTAAACCACTCCACTCTCATACCCAAAAATGGGTATGCGGTACACCTTCAACGACCTCACCAATAAATTCCTCGTGCCAGAAAACATAAGTATACCAATTTTCATCAAAATATTCCAACGGATACATTTATTATTAAACATTCTTTAAAATCACCAAAAACTAAAAAAATCGCAAGGGGTACACCTTAGATTTTTTGCGATTTTTGGCCATTTTCAGACTTTTCCTTCTGGAGATTGTAATAGTAGTTCAAAAATTATGAAAATTGGTATGCTTATGTAATTTTGCTCGTAGAATCTAATGGCGATATCGCCAGCGGTGTATAATTGACCATTTTTGGGATATGACCCAAAAATGGGCATTTTTCAGAAAAAATTTGAAGAGGAATATCTCAAAAACGAAAAGAGATATCGATCTGCGGTTTTAAAATTTGGAATGTACATGTCGAGAAGAATAAATATGTATCAAAATCTCAAATATTTTTTTTTGAGCCGAAATATATTTTTTTTTACTTTGAGACACGAATTAACTTATTTTTAAGGGTAAATTCTTGTCTTTCAAACATAGAAAGACATATATGAGCATGTAATAAAAAATGAAAAAAAATATTTTATAACATATATTAAAATGATTCCCTCAAGAACTATAACAAAAAAGAAGGTAATAATAAAGGTATTCCTATGAGAGCCGAAAATAAATCGTTGAAAATGACCCGCGTCCAAAAAATACCCTTCTTTTTGCAACTAAAAAGACAATCACTTCATCAAATAAGAAAACTACAATTAAAGAATTGTGCGATAACATTCCCCCAGTTCTCACTTCACTACAAGAGTTCAGACGTCAAACGATAAAACATCAAAGACACAAAGATCAAAAGGGTAGATGTAGATAACTTCACATTCCTTGTAGACTTCACACTACGCTCGATAACGCCCTTATGTCAGTTGCAGTCGGTCAGAGTCGATAATCATCGGATGGCTTCGGCTCTGCACGATGTTAGGATGTTATTGTCCTTGATAGGGAAATCCCCTGTGTAAGAAAGGATGAAGGAATTTCCGGGATATTTGAAAGGTTTATGACGCAAGAAGATATTTTACTCATCGAAGGAAATGATTGACTTTATAATAACGACAAAAGTTTTGTCTGATCTTAGGAGAGACTCTCATACCTACTGTATATTTTTTGAGCGAATAATAACATATTCTTTAATATTTATAATAACATAAAATATGAAAAAAATATGTTTAACAGCGTGTTTTAAGAAAAACTGTTAAAATCTTCAAATTAGGGTACTCCCGGTCGAGCAATTATAACCACACACACACACACACACACACACACACACACACACACACACACACACACACACACATACGCACACACACACACACACACACACACACACACACACACACACACACACACACACATACGCACACACTCGCGCGCAGACCCGCACACACACATACACACACATACACACACACACACGCACACACACTCACATACACACACACGCACACACTCGCGCACAGACGCACACACACATACAAACACACACATATACACACATACACGCACCCACACACACACACACACACACACACACACACACACACACACACATCACACACACACACACACACACACACACACACACACACACACACACACACACATATCCATACATCCATACATACATCTATACATCTATACACCCATATATCCATACATCCATACATCCATAAATCCATACATTCATACATCCATACATCCATTCATCCATACATCCGTACACCCATATATCCATACATCCATACATCCATATATCCATCCATACATCCATCCACACATCCATCCATACATACATACAAACATCATAGTAAAAATAGTAAAATCGTATTCTAGGAACCCTAAAACGTACTTATTGATTAAAAAATCATCATAGAATTTTTTGACAATACCTTCCTTACTTAAAGGTAACGGGAAGGAAAAATGACGAGAACGCCTGGACAGTAACTATAATGTTAAAATAATTTTCAGCTCACTAACGACTTATGAACAGCTTCATTTGTTTCAAATCACCTTAGTTATAGAGTACGTGTACGTCACGTTGACAACCATGTCAAAATCAGCTGAGTGGAATTAAACATATGATACTATGTGACTGACATGTGACATGTTTTTGACTTTTTGATAATTGAAATAATTTTTTGTATTATATTGAGTTCATTTTAGGTACTATATGATTTTAATTTAGTAGATTTGTTATTTAATGTATTAGCCACACAAAAATGGGTTTTATAACGAAACCTCAGAATAATATCACGTGTCAGATACAGACCCGGCAGATGCACCTTGATGGCAAAAATTTAAATTATTACTTACTAGCAGATGTTTACTTCCACTCAGCTGATTTTGACATGGTTGTCAACGTGACGTGCACGTACTCTATAGCGTAGAGGGCTCGGGCCACACTATGCGTTTTAGCGGGACCGGTTGACCAGGAAGACAACAACTTATTGTTTTAAATGAATGCGTCCACACCTATGCGGTTGCGGTCCGGTTGCCGGATACTACCGCAGCATGTTGCGGTTTGACCGGACGGTCAATTTGACGCATGACAACTACAACATTTTGGAAATAATGCGAGCGTTCACAAGGGTCTGGCTTTGTTTTTTAATAGACAACGTATACTATTTGGGCTCTGCACTAATCAGACATTGGTCAGACTGTGTCCGAATTGGGTTGTCAATGCTGCCGTCCTGTTTAGCGGGATATATGTGGACGCTATATGATCCATCCCGTTTAACCGGATGCGGTTTTACCGGTCCCGCTAAAACGTATAGTGTGGCCCGGGCCTTAAGCCATTCAGTATTGCGGAGCATAGGGTATAGTTTTGACCTCTCTGATTGGCTGAAATTAGAGATAAGAACCAGGTTTACCCAATGTAATTTCGGCTACTTCGGATTTGCGCTGTTGCCAGTGCCATCTACTGAATGGCTTAAATGGAACAGAGCATAGGTGTTGTATAAAATTATTTGAAAATGCAAGTGCTATTTACACTGTACATTTTGTTGAATAATTATATTGAATCAATTACCCATAAAATTACATATTTTCCATTTAAACAGTTTCAAATAATTTGCATGTGTTATAATAATATAAACAAATCAATGAGGTACTAGACTGTGAACTGTAAATCAAAAATTTTAACACCAATAAGCAGGTTTCACTTTTAGTTTATTAACATAATTATTTGATACTTAATAGTTGTCTCGTTCACAGTTCTGAATGTTTAAATATCTGGTGTGGCCAACACAATACCTCCCGTCATTTACAGTCCGAGTCACAAAAAAGTTTAAGTTAATCCTTATTTTTGGATTAGCGAATTTTACTCTAATTTTGACAGTTTATTTCTTAAAATATAGTCTAATCTAATCCAAGTAACTACCTTTTTTAAACCCCTCAACAGGATTAAATCCCAATTACAGAGTGAGTTCACATTCGCACACATCCATGCCTTAGTGTGATTCGAACCCAGAGCCACCGGAGCTATAATAAAATGAAGATTAAATTTTAAATACCGGGATAGAATAGAATTCACTAATCCAAAAATGAGGATTAGCTTAAACATTTTTGTGAATCGTTAATTTTTATTAATTTAAATACATACCTACATATTTTCTTATGCTGGAAACTGTATTGAATTCATTTTCTATTGTTCTATTTACTGTTTTGTTTTTAAAACGTTACTAATATTATTTTGAAATGATTAGTTCTTTGATAGTAACATTTATCTGTCAGTTACATATATCTGAATTATAATAACATTAATCTCGAAAAAAATAACATAATAAAAATAATATTAATCGTATTTTTCGAAAAAAAAGCTATTTTGAGCTTCTAGTAAAGTGCCATTTCCGGTTATCCGATTCTCACAAAAATCTAATGGGCTCTTTCCATTACAGAAAAAGTTCGAAATGCAAGGTTTCAAATTTTTTTGAATGATAGTATGTGAGTTAGAGTGGAGGATCCACACATACACACAAACATCATCGTAAAAATGTTAAAATTGGATTCTAGGGACCTTAAAACGTGCTCATTTAACAAAATCTCTACACGCGATTTTTAGTACGATCCCTATACCTCCCTTACCAAGGGTAGCTGGAGGTAAAAAACAACTGTATAAAACAGTTTGCAATATATTTATTAAGGTGTGCTTCCGTATCTACCAAGAGCATCTGACTGGACATAGAAAGGTTCTAGGTTCAAGTCCTGGTGATGTCGGTAAGTGGATGAGCTAAGGAAAGAAAGGTTTCGAAATGAAAAATGAAAAGTAATTAAATGATTCGCCTTTTAAATATTGTTTTTGTCGGCATTGAAAAAATATCTGTTTATATTTTCCGGCAGAAAACATTTTAGAGCTGACCAAAACCTAATATTATGCTGACCGTTTTAATGATAGCCGTCAGAAATGTAACGCTTTGTATAAAATCTTATTTTGAATATTCATGATATCCAGCAATAATACTCTTATTTATATTTTGGAAACAAGAAGTCCCATAAAAAACGTAAATAAATAAACAACTTTTCAATGCAGCTCATCTTTTTGTGTCATATATCTCCCGTTCCACGTTTTCCCAGAGAACAATTATTGAGTGAGAGCCAGTAAACAACAATACAAATCATCGCTGGCGGATGGAAATAAAAGCAGAATCAGAAATCAATTGGATCTGGAAGCTGCAGTGCATTGCTGTAAATCTGCTCCACTCTCTGCAGTGGTACCAACCTATGCGTACCGCAGTTGCTTCGTGCCAGAAATGCCACTGGATCTGGGGTTTTTTGTTCTCTCAACTACTTAAACAACACATTAGCGGATAAGTAAGGATGAATTTTAGAGTAATTGAAAAGTCTACAGTACATTTTTGAAAGGTCCGATCGAGGTCCTTACAAATTGTATGAATTAAGATTTTAGCTCCGCCCATTCCGTCAAATTCAGTAATGTCGTTTACTTAGTTTTTATGAGGGTACATAAGATACTATTGTTATTTTATTATTATAAAAATATATGTTACAGTAAAAGAATTCATAATTTAAAACGTGGAAAATTTATTATATTAGCAAATGTAAAACCAAATATGTGAAAAATAAAATACTGACAGTGTCAGTAACACTGACAGAAAATAAAGTTGTTCCTACGGGCTGTGATTGTGATTCTGTGAATCCTGATTCAAAAGAATCACGATTTAAAAATTATATTAAGAAAACAACTTGGATAATATAAACATAACGTCAAATGTCATATGCAGCCCAATGTAAACTTACCTATTTTATTTTATAAAAAATCTGATGTGGCCAGCACATTACCTTCCGTCAGTTCTATGTATTTTGTACAAATTTCATACAGAAAGTTCCTTGCTAAAGATTATATTTCTTGTACTTTATCTTCCGACAGTTGCATGTATTTTATGCAAATTCCATACAGAAAATTTATAGCAAAAGATCCTATATTTCCAGTAAAATTATACGACAGACAGACTATGTCAATTTCACTTGACACTGACATCTTTCAATCAAAATTTTCTTAATATAGTAGCTGTTTCCATAGCTATGGCTACTTTATGAAATTTAATTTCTTTATAATTTTTTAACTCTATATCCATTTATTATTAAGTATAAATTGTAGTCAAATCGTATAGAGAATAAAATATTCTTTAATATTTATAATAACATTAAACGTGAAAAAATGATATTTAACATAGTTTTTTCAAGAAAAGCTATTAAATTCTTCAAATGAAGGTACTTTCGGTTGTCCAATTCTAACCAAAATCTAATCAGCTCTTCACATGTTTATAACGAAAAGAATTACGAAAGAATTATAATTTTTAGAATTGTAGAATGGAAGTTAGCGCAGACGAAAATTTTGTTACATACACACACACACACACACACACACACACACACACACACACACACACACACACACACACAAACACATACATACACACACACACACACACACACACACACACACACACACACACACACACACACACGCGGACACACATACATACACACACACACACACACACACATACACACACACACACACACACACACACACACACACACACACACACACACACACACACACACACACACACGCACATACAGACATAATCGTAAAAATAGTAAAATCGTATTGTAGGGACCCTAAAACGTGCTTATTCATCAAAAACTCATCACCGAATTTTTTGACCAAAGACAATACCTTCCTTACCTAAAGGTGACGGAAGGTAAAAATCTACTGCCAAGTGATATACATAGAATTAAAAATGGATCATATTGAAGTAAAAAATATGATACTTAAAACAAATCATTTATGTGGGTCATTACATGCTCTTGTAGGAAAATCATATATCCTTTGATGCCGCAAACCCCATATTTATAAATTTCTATGCTCAAAAAGCCAAATTTAAATTTGCTCTGAACTGGATCCGTGTGAATCACTCAAAAAGGTTTATTCACAAGGGAAAGGATGTCTAGTGATCACAATATGAGAAAGTGAGGACAACGAATAGTAAATGTAAAAACATTATTCTTCTTAATCACAATCACTTTTATCATTTAGACTGCGAATAACAACCCGAAGGAACACGGCTATATTTTAATTAATAAATAAACTTACGTTACAACGAAAGTATTATCAACAACGAGCATAGTTTTAAAATGAAATATCCTAACTTAATCGAAACAATATGAATTTTTGAAAGACAAGCGTGTTATATTTATCTTTATCGCACACGCTTGTAGCTTTACAAATGAACGAGACAAGTGTATGTCAATTTGTTAATTCGTTCATGATACAAGTGACTTTGATCGGACATCTTTGAAATATTTTCTGTACATTTGGAGAATTATTTGGTCATTTTACTCAATTTTAACAAAACGAAGAAATGAATTTTGAATTTAAATCTTGCTTGCTACTAATAGTGTAGAATTTGAACCTAAGACCTTTTGCGTCCTAAATAACTAAATACTATTAATAAGAAATGTATAACCCAGATTGGCCTCGAACCGGAAATGACTCTTGTTGATAAGTTTCCTTATTTCCTTTGCTAAGTATAATGCTGAAGTTTAACCTGCTTCATTGCTGTTTAATGGAACTGGTTATCAAGTTACTGCATTTGCAAGGGATGTAGAGAAGATTGTTCTGCACACAACTTACTAGAGTACGTTTTCATTAATATTTTAGCTAAGAAGCCATCGTATGAATCATTGAAATACTTCTTTGTAAAATTATTAATGGTGTACATGGCAAAGCTGCAGGCAAATTGTATATTGGAGTAACGTCTTTAATAAAAGTTTTCATCAAATAGAAACAATTTTTTTATTGAAACATTGACATTGGCGTTGTTCCTATAATCTAAGGCTGGGGTTCCCAAAGTTTTTCTTAGGCGGGCCAATTTAATATTACCGAATTTTTTGGCGGGCCAAAAAAACAACGGAATAAAATCAAAACAATAACCACGATTTTTTTTTGTTTTAAATATATTTAACTATTTCTTATTTTAGCACATGTAAACACTACTGCATTGTAGTCTCAAATAGAAACAGAACTGCGCGAAAGACGCATTTCGTTCATAATTTGAGCAACCAATAAGAAAAGACGATCTGTTTGTGATTGCACGTTTTTCTGTTTTTCGTCCCACCTCTAGTGAGTTGGAGCAGTGCATTTTTGAATATTCGTTAATATGGCATAGGCCTGTATTGTTCAGGGCAACTGGGTAGGCAGGACAAGGTCTGGTGGTACAGTTGTAGTATGCGGCACAGCGCACATCATTGAAAAAAACGATAAATTCGTTACTGACTCCTTGGAATTGTGTGTTGCATTAGTTGCGCCAGAAATGATTAGCAGTTCTGTATCTATTTGAAACTACTATATTATATTTCTGTACAAATGTGTAACAACTAGACTAGACATACTACAATAATTTTTTTAATATAAACTAAACAATATTTTATTAATACAAACGCTTATGGTTAAAGTTCTGTAAGAATTTTTTTAAAATATTAAAATATTTTATTGTATCTTATTTGTAATATTTATTATTATTTTTTTTTTTTAAATATAATATATCGTATCGATATCGCGAGCTGAATTCACAGGCTTTGCATTTGGCCCGCGGGCCTCACTTTGGGAACCCCTGATCTAAGGGGTTAATAAATCTAGTTTTACAACAATTAAATGAGACGCAGTTTTTAATACCTTGTTTCATGATCTCTGGACGATGTTAAATCTACTTCGCGGATGTTCAAAAATATTCTTGTCTGTAACTGTTGTTGGTTTAGGTATTCCTAGTCATTACTGTATATTTTTGTGCTAAGAAATGACCAAAATGTTGGCTCCTTAATACTCTTCAAGCGTCTGGAGTTTCGCTTCCGCTGGGTCGCTGTGTATTTGGTAACATTATTTATTTTTCGAAATTTTAAATCATCTCTAACTAAATTTCTGCTGAACACTTAAATGAGTCTACTGATTTGATTTGCAGGCAAAAGGTCGGGGCGCCCACTTTTGGTAAAATAATACATTACACCTTATTTACTTTCCCGTATAGTTTAGTAAATAGTCATCTGTCCAATATTTTGATCCCAAAAACGTTAACAAGTTCACGTTTCGGGTTCAATTCCTCTCTATTTTCTTTGTTCTCGATTCAACCCACTGTACGCGAATGAACGAGACAAAAGGTGTATCACAAGGGAAAAGGTTCAAGACCATGTTTCCAAGTTAGACATGAACACATCTAAAAGTTGGACAATATTCGAGACGTCAACAAAAATTTTGAGATCTTAGACAATACGGAAGAAAGAACGAGACAATATGAAAATATGTTATTAGTTAATTTGATGGGAAGAGTTGAGAAAATACCCCAATTGGAACTTTTCCGGCAGTTCTGCGTCTGTGAAGTTGTTGAACCAATGGTAGTTATGAACAAAACTTTAACAATAAGCCACCAACGAGGAACGAAAGTCATTTATACGCGTCAGTAAGCAAGCCACTACAGGTTGAAATGACAGCTCAGTTCTATTCTCTCGATACATCCATGAAAATTGGAAAATTTCCCATCAGCGGACAGGAAAACTGACAACTACAGATTTTGTAATCGTTATTCAATGTTTCACTGTCATTGTCATTCGGAAGAGAGTTTACGGCTTCAGTTTACAAATTTGTTTCACTCTCTCAGGTCGTACATATTGAATATTTTGAGTGGATAAATAAAACAGCAATATTATATGTACGTATTTTCGCGCGATAAGTTTGTTGAGTGTAGTCGGGAAACTTTTTGGTAACGTGTTAATTCAGAAGGTGCGAACCTTAACAATTTCAAAAATTAGTGACGTTCAGGGTGGTTTTTTGCCTGAGAGGGGATGTGTCGATTAATTGTTTGCTCTTCGTACGATTGTTGAGAAGTCACTTGACAAGAACAAGAAGGTGGTCTGTGGCTTTCTTGATTTAAAAAATGCATGTGATAGTGTTCTTCGAGATACTTTGTGGGATGTACTCAGGGAGTATGGCGTGAATGGAAACTGGCTGGGAACGATTCGAGCATTGTATGATGGTAGTGAGGCTGCTGTAAGAATAGATGGTAGGTTGAGTGATTGGTTTCGTATAAATGTTGGTATGAAACAGGGCTGTGGTATGTCTCCGTGATTGTTTAACCTGTATATGGATGTGTTGTTGCGGTAAGCATTGAGTGAAACGGATGGTGTACATATTGGTGAAAGTATTGTGCTTGAGTTAGCGTATGCGGATGATGTAGTTGTTTTAGGTAAAAATGAAGAGCAACTCAGAAGAATGATAGAGAGAATACATGTAGTTGGAAGAAGTATGAATTTGGAGTTGAATGTTGATAAATCCAAGGTGTTAGTATTTGAAAGGAGTAAATTGGTAACTGTGTGCAATGTGTTGGTGGATGGAGTGAAACTGGAGCAAGTGAATGAGTTTGTATATTTGAGTAGCATGATGTCAAGGGATGGTCGAATTGATAAAGAAATTGAAAGGAGAGTGAGTGCGGGGTGTAAGGTAATGGGTGCTCTGGGTACGTTTGCTCGAAACGTAAACGTATCTAGAGAAGCTCGGTTAAGTGTGTATAATAGAGTGCTAGTGCCTGCTTTGATGTATGGAAGCGAATGTTGGGTATGGATGGGAAAGCATAAAAAGAGAGTGTCTGCCGTGGAAATGAGGTATTTACATGGTGTATGTGGATATGTAAGACGGGATCGCGTGAGGAATAATTTGGTGTATGAAAAATATGGTTAGGAAGAATGGTGTTAAGAGAGTAGGAATGAGAGAGTTGAGATGGTTTGGTCATGTGGAGAGAATGAAGAGTGAACGGCTTGTAAAGCATATATATCTTGGTGAAATTGAGGGTGTTCGATTACGTGGCCGTCCAGTGTGTAACTGGATGGATGTGATTGATAAGGTGCTAACAGAGGGAAAGTTTCCGAGTGAGAAGAGAAGAAAAGCGTGTATGAATGCGATTATGAATGTGGCCGAGGCGAAAGAAGTGTGCTTAGACAGGAATGTGTGGCGAAGGATGATTGTTTCGTAACTATAACAGTGGTCCGGTTGCGGTATTTCGCTACCGAAAATCAGTCACTTTAACATGTTGAGAGAGTAATATTTGTTGTATGGTGTCAGGTTAGTAAGAATGTTATTGAAAGAAGCGTGATTATTTTGGTGGTTGATGTTATTATTATTATTGTTTCGGGTTTGTGCTAACCCACTAAGTGGGAAATGCGTGATTTTATGTATGTATGTATAATATATTATAAGCAGAAATAAAATAAAGGAAAACAGACTTCTGGATTTAAAATTATTATAATCAAATCTAATGAATTCGATTACCTTTCAACATCATTTTGACTGTTGATGATTAATTTGGATGTTAGAACCCATAGAAAACGTTCTATTACAATTTCTCTTAAAACAATTCTTTCTATTAGGAGCAACTAGTATGAATCAAAAACCAACGTCTTGAAGCAACAATGCCGAGATTTGTTTACCTCCGCTTCGATTTCACTGACAGACAAGTATTAATTAATCGTGGTTCTCGGTCAGGTTTGTTTCCGTTTCCGGCTTAGTGCATCCGTAAATCAAGGGTGCCATGGACTGCGCTTCGATACCAGACGTACCCCACCTCCAACAGTAGTGCGAAAGACGGAACTAGGTCAAACAGAAGCTGAAGAATTTTGGAAATCGATGTACTATGAAGATGGATAAGATTTCGTCACTCTAACAAGCTTAAGAATTAAATTGAGATGTTTTTAAGGCGGTAGATGGATTGAGGTTTTTACCCGCATTCGGTTAAGTCTTTTGGGATGTGAAAAATTATATACACCCAAGTGTGGCTATAGACAGGGGGCTAGTGCTACGTGAAAAATGTATCATGGTATTCCAAATACTGACCCTTGGGGATCACTTTAAATACGACGATCTACCCAGCTGTGGGTCATGACCCAAATTTGTTTAAAAAATGATATTTTAGAATTTAGGTATTCTGTACCGGACCTGCATTTTTTGTGTCTTTAGTGTAAAAAAAATAAATTCTTTACACCGTTTCGATAAAATATCTTCCGAAACTTCAAATTCACCCATTCCATCATCTCCAGCGATATCGAACGTTGATGTTTTAAAAATAAATAAATGTTGATAATAAACAAAAACATTTAAACAACATCCTCAGCAACGCTAAAGCTTAAACATTATTGTAATCAAAATTATTATAAATGAAAACTTATTTCACATATTCTAGTGAGACATAAAACCTTGTACGCACCACGAGCGTTACTAGATGATAATGCCCATCGGACGACATCTATCCCTCGGGCTAGATCCTCGTCGCCCTCCTGGCATTATCATCATCGTAACGCCCTTGGTACATAAAATACTATTTTGGTCAGATTTATTAAATTTTATTAATAAATACGACAGTTTACTATATGTATTAGGCGGCAAAAATGGAACAGTACAATATGGCCAACGCTTCATTCCCCTTTCGGCACTAGGCATCAAGGTCATTGGCTACAAACATGCAAATCGTACGTTTCTGTAGCGGACAAAAAAATTGTGAAATTTGTCAACAATATGAAATTTGACTACGTTTTATAAATATTAATATATCCTCGTCTTTGTTTAAATATTTTCGTAAAACGACTTCCGTAATACACAGTTAAAATGTCAATTCACACTTAATTTTATACGATTATATTCTCCAAGTTTACTGGGCGAAATAACTTACCATAATGTAATTATAATTGCGAACAACATGATATATTTGTGAAACCCACACGTATTCAATTTGTATTACGATGTAATAATTCTCGTTCAATTATAGAGGCCTGTATGCATATTCAGTTATAATTCACATTCAGTTCTACAGTGGTAATGAAATACTCAAGTGTCAAGTACCGAGGTTGGTAATGAGTTGAAGACAGGTTAACAGGAAAATATGTCGCAGACGACACAACAGTAGAAACAGGAAATATATAGGCGTATTTCCTTTGTTATGCCACGTTCTGTAACTGGTCTAAATAATGGGTAATTAAAATAAAAGGACTAAACCATCAATCAAGAACTAAATTAAACAAGGAATACCATCCTTCATACCTCTTTAAAGTATATAAGAGAAAAGTAACTTTTTGAAACATTTTACGATACTAGGCTGACTGATTTTCTACCTACACATAATTGATAAGACATTTTTACAAAATCTTGCGTCTACTGTAATTTTTAGGGGTTAAAACTTTCAAAAACTGTGGGCCGAATAACCGGAACTTAAAGGGTTATTTTCTAGTTAATAGGGAGTTTTGCATAGCGTTTTCTCGAAGAGACTGACTGCCGTGGAAATGAGGTATTTACGTGGAGTATGTGGATATGTAAGACGGGATCGCGTGAGGAATAATTTGGTGTATGAAGAATGTATGGTTAGGAAGAATGTTGTTAAGAGAGTAGGAATGAGCCAGTTGAAATGGTTTGGTCATGTGGAGAGAATGAAGAGTGAACGACTTGTAAAGCGTATATATCTTGGTGAAATTGAGGGTGTTCGATTGCGTGGCCGTCCAGTGTGTAAGAGGATGGATGCGATTGATAAGGTACTAAAAGAAAGTTTCCGAGTGGGAAGAGAAGAAGAGCGTGTATGAATGCGATTATGAATGTGGCCGAGGCGAAAGAAGTGTGCTTAGACAGGAATGTGGGCAAAGGATGATTGTTTCGTAACTATTATTGTGGTCCGGTTGCGGTATTTCGCTACCGAAAATCGGTCACTTTAATATGTTAAGAGTGAGGAATATATGTTGTATCTATGATGTCAGGTTAGTAAGAATGTTGTTGAAAGAGAGAGTGATTATTTTTTGGTTGATGTTATTTTTATTCCTTCGGGTTTGTGCTAACCCACTAATTGGGAAATGCGTGATTTTATGTATGTATGTATGTATGTATGTTTTCTCCAAAGACGTATACGCTAACGTCTTGGTTGCTAAGCAATATCATATTTGTTACTTGTACGTGAAATTTGAAGACGTAATACATCCGCCAGGGGTAAAAGACGGGCCAGTTGACGTACGTCTACTATAACTTAGTAGGCACAGAATTTATTTTAAAACATCAGAACCTTTTTGTTTTGCAGTCAGAACTGTCGTAGAACTGTCATAAAAACTCGAAATTTCTTATTTATTCCTTAAATTGGGTAAAATGTTTAAAATTGAAAGAATTTACCTCGACGATAATTGAGATTGCTAAGAAATGTAACAGAGATGAACCTTTATGAAAATATGTGTAGTTGGAACATCATTAAAAATAATCTGAATAGAACCACAATTTTTTTCTTTCAGAGCTGTCAATGAACATGTGGAACACCTTTTAAAGCTATTTAGCAACCATTTGTGTTTGATTTCTTTACCAAAATACAATGACAGATATAGAGACAACTGTCAAAATCAACGTACGTGTGGTTAAAACGTAATGCAAAATCTAAACCTTTGAAAACCCATTACTTTGTTTGTCCGTTATTAAGAACGTAACGTTAGCGTTGATGGAATCTTCTCATACGTCATGCAAAAACTCCCTAATCTTCCGAGACTTACTTTTGGCACAATATGAAAAACTTCGCAAATAGTTTTTTTATGTACCAAGAGTCGTAGGTGCAGTTTTTCGGCCAAGAATTTAAAACTGTGCAAGGCCCGTAGGGCCGAGGTGTTGCAAGCATTCTACACCGACACTCGCACTGTACGACCCGAGGTGCATAAGAGATTTTTCGTCATATCTTATATGTCTTTTTACAATAAATAATATTAAGTATAAGGCGCGAGCAGACACGTGACTCGAGCGTCCTTGACGTGCTTAGAATCAACTGATTTGTATGCGCCTGTCATCTTCACAAGAACAATGTCTCTTTGACAAGAGCAATGTTTTGACTAAAGGCGTTTTTTATTCATGTAACCGGGTTACAGGTTAACCGCACGTAACCGGTGTGAATAAAAAATGTCAGGTTACTACAGACGTTTCTGTCAAATTAATTATTTGACATTTGTCGAATATTTATCTTATTCATGTGTGACACATTTAATTTGAAGCGTATTGATCAAATACAAAATAAGTTGACAAAGAATGTCATAGATTCCATTTTTACTTTTACAGAAAGTTGCCTAACTGCCAAAAGGCGATTTCGGGCGATAACCGTTCACTTGCGCTATGTTGCGTTCAACTACGTTCACACATTCGGGCGCTAGGAACAACATACCCGGTATGCTTGGATCAGTGCTCACAGCTGAACGGGTTCGCGAGTCGGGTCAGCTCTCTATTCACTATTTCTTTCTCTTTTTAACATGTCTTTTTTTGAAATGTCAAAAGTCAAAACAGTCGGAGTCGTGGTCTTATGTCAAACAGGGTGACATTATTTCCGTTGACTCTTTTTTGGACAAATATGGAAAAAACTATCTTTCTCCGTTAATGCATTTTAAATGCCAGACACTATTTTTGACAGTTTTAAATGTAGAATATACATGACCACCAAGCACGGTGTCAACCAGTGAACCAACGATTTTTGGCGCCACCATTAACCATATCATACCGTAACTAACCGTAAGTAATCCGAAGAAGTGAACGGGTATGTCGCCCGAAATCGCCTAAAATGTCAGCTTTTTGACAGCTAGAAAAGGATAGCAATAGTAACCTGACATGTAACCGCCCAGCATACCGCGGTTACATGTTTGACGTAACCACAAGTAACCCGTATGCTGAATAAAATGCGGTTACCATGTCTGAATAAAGATGTTAAAGAGTTTAGGTAAAATGTAAAAACCCAACCATCAGTTCTTCGACCTACTGCTTCTAGCCACAATTTTCTTTTCTTCGCATCTTTTAGCATATTTATAAATTCAATAGTAAGTTTGTTCCTAGCGAATTTTTGCAAGAAGGCACAATACGATACTGTAAATTAGTCATTTTATATTGAATTTTGTATTATCTAACACGAACCAAACTCGAAAATTTGACACTTGTTTGACAACTTTGACAATATATTTATCATAACACTTGTAACAAAACAAAGAATTTACACTATAAGGGACCAATTGGAGCCGATGAAGATGTATGTGCTGTGACGTCACATTCTGTTTCAGATCACGTGACTTTTTCAAAATATATAATTAAAAAAATTAATTGTAAAATATCTAATAGATATTTAGTGATATTTTCAAATTTGAGGCTATTTAAATAATATTTTTTTAAATTTAATATTTAAAAGGCATACAAAAATTCTTGCAACAGCCCTATTGCATTGTCGATGTGGCGTATCCAAGATTTAATTAATAATTTGTGGTCCAAAGTGTTATACTGTTTAGATCCTCACAGTCTTCGACCAACAATATACAAAGCAAATAATAATAAACTCATTTAACAACCGGTGCGAAAGTTACTTCTAAACATTTAATATGCACAACTCCCCAAGTCGTATTTAGGACTAGGGAGATGGCAAGTTCCACTGCCTAGCGCTCTGCCCCTCAGTTGGGGGGCCATGCTCCACAGTATCGATTAACCCAACTCTTAGCTGACATACAGAGCTCCCAAAAATGTCCATACACCGAAAACGGTTACGTAATAGGGTAGAAACGATTTGGGAAAGTGGTAGTAAAATTTTGAGGTTACTTTCGGGTACATAAGGGCACAAATAAAGTTAACAAGTATATGTAGGTCGTTTGAATACAATGGCTTGAATTCGGAGGGCGTTTTTTTCGTAGTAAGAGTCCCTGATCATGCAAACAAAACTAAAAGATTGTCGACGTAATACGTTTTAGAATATTAACTTCGTGGATTTTCTAAATAGTCGATATTCCGGATGAAGTCCTCGACTTCTTTGGTGCAGATTTCCTACTGGCAATCCATTGTTTGGACTGTTCCTTGATCTCAGGTGTATACTGATATATCCGAATGACGTCTACAGTCTTGTGGATGCCGTTGAAACTGTTTGAAATTGCTACGAATTCATCCATTCTAGGAAATGACTCGACTTTTTCGATTTAAATTAAAGCCAAACACAGAGAAATTTACTTATTTACTGAAACTTGGGGTGTGTTTCTCCAGATATGTTACTGACTGAAAATAATCCAATCTAAAAGGTTGGACACTCATGATATACTAATTACAAGATACAAAATACAAAAAATATGGTGTGGCCAGCACAATACCTATTTATTGCCCGAGTCACAAAAAGATTAAGCTAATCCTTATTTTTGGATTAGCGAATTTGACTCTAATTTTGGCAGTTTCTTTCTTAAAATATAGTCTAATCTAATCCAAGTAACTACCTTTTTTGATAATAAAATGAAGATTAAATTTTAAATACCGGGATAGAATAGAATTCACTAATCCAAAAATGAGAATTAGCTTAAACTTCTTTGCGAATCGTTAATTTTTATTAATCTAAATAGATACCTACATATTTACTTATGCTGGAAACTGTATTGACTTCCTTTCCTATTGTTCTATTTACTTTTTTTAAAGCGTTACTGTTATTAATTTGAAATGATTAGTTCTTTGACAGTGACATTTATCTGTCAGTTACATACATTTGAATAACTGCGTAACCAAAGAGTTTTGATTGTTTAAAGCGTAGGCTCCGGGATTTAAATTATAGATAATTTTATAACTTTATCCATAATATGTGTTAAAAAAGTATTAATGCAAATCTGTAAAAAAATTATTAATCTTTAATTTATATAATAACATTAATCTCGAAAAAGTTCGAAATACAAGGTTACAAAATTTTCTGAATGATAGTATTTGAGTTAGAGTGGAGGATCCACACATACGTGTACACACACACACAAACACACACACACACACACACACACACACACACATATATATATATATATATATATATATATATATATATATATATATACATACATACACATATACACACAGACATCAACGTGAAAATAATAAAATTGGATTCCAAGGACCTTAAAACGTGCTCATTTACCAAAATCTCGATATGCGATTTTTAGCACGATCCTTATACCTCCCTTACCAAGGGTAGCGGGAGGTAAAAGATATACGCATGTCATACGAACGCTATTTATTATTAATAGGTATTAAAAATATATACATTCATCCATGAAGTAGGAATTAGTATACATAGTCGATATTCTATACGAAACAAAATTGGTTCAAGGATAATACCATAGTCAATTTCCATTATTATGCTTATTAATGCTGTATAAATTTTTATTTTATACAAGAAGCTTTTATAATGAAATCAAAAATAAATCGAGATGGTTATAATATTAGAAGGAATCTATGCCATTTGAAAATAATTGTAAACTCTACGACTATGTTGATAGTTAGACTGAACCTGCCGTTTAGTTTGTGTCCTCTGGCTCGTAACCCTTGGCGAAGTCCATTTCACACCGATTCATGGCCAACTAAGCTCGCTCACCCGCTAAAAGACTTAGTTAAATGTGCTGAAAAGAACAGGGGTAACACGGAAAATTGTTCAGTGTGAAACGCAACGAACATATAGAAATTTCACAAAAATAACGCTATCCACATTTTAAATTGAGGGGTAAAAATGAGAAACATTAATAAGGTTACACAATTTTGAAAATATGAGCAAGAAAATACGCGCAATTCGTAAATTTTCCTGCGATCGATTTTCATTCCTACTGCAAATTCCTTCTTTCTGGCAAAGTTCACCTCGTTTCGGTTCATTTCTCCAGCTGGCGAGTGTTTTCACTACTCAAATGTCACTAGGAAATTTAAACTATTTATTTTAATGTTTTTAGATCTTAAACGAGCTGATGGTTCTCGTTACCTTTCAAACGTTTTGTGTAAAAAACCGATTCTATGGGTAGAGCAAAAAAGTTGTTATCATTTTCAATTTTCTCTTTAAAAAATTGATCGAAAAACATTAATCTAAATTTGCGGCCTTTAAAGCGAGATGTTCTTGCAGGCTGACCTTGTTTTAAACTAGTTTAATTTAATTTTTATATCCCAAAGTTTTCTAATTTTGTTAAGCTATAAAACAAATCAGTTATTGAATGTGCTGGTAAAATAATTTATATATTTATTTATTTAAGAAAATAGTAGAACCAACAGCTCTGACAGAGACCAAATAAAGGTTCTCGCTTATTAAATACAGTACTACAAATAAAATAGCAAAAAAGTAACAAAGTTAATAAAAATAAACAAAATAATTACAATAGTAAAGTTCAACGTAGAGTAGTTTTGACACACTTTTTAAAGTTGTTAATAGATAAACTAAACAAATCAAGATGACTGAATTGATTGTTGTAAACTGCCATTATTTTATATATGCAAGAAAATTTATAATTATTAGTGTTACTTGCAGGAAGCTTAAATAAATTATAAGTTCTTTTCCATTTAGCTGAAACATTTATATGGAAAAGAGGAAGAATATTGTCAGAATACAACATATTGTTGAAAATCTTAAAGAGGAATAGCATATCAAAATAAGTTCGTCTACTTTCTAAGCTATTCAAATTGTACATTTCTAATTTATTAATATAATTCGAACAGTTTACTCTAAATTTATATCAAAGAAAATTGATAAACTTTTTTTGAACAGTTTCAATTACATTTATATTTGATCTGTATTGTGGATTCCACACAACACATGCAAATTCTAACTTAGAGCGTACTAGAGTATTGTATAAACAAATAAGTGTATCAGGGTTTCGGAAATATTTACATGCCGAAAAATGAAACCTAATGTACGAAATGAATCTTTACTGATATGAGTAGACATTGTTAATTTAGGATCGTATACAACACCTAAATCTTTTATAACAGATTTAATTTCAAGTTTCAGATTATTTGTGTGGTAATTATAAGTTATTAAGTTGAAATTTCTGGTAAAGTTCATGACGTAGCATTTTGACGGATTGAGACTTAGATAACTTTGTTTACAGTATAAATGTAATTGTAACAGATTACTTTGTAATGCAATACAATCATTAGCATTTGTAATTGTTTTAAATAATAATAAAACATTGCGAAGTATCGTTCATAAATAAATTAAATAGTAGTGGACCAAGATGTGAACCTTGTAGTACTCCTGAGGGTACGAACAAGATTTAGAACCACTACAATACACTAATCTATTAGTAATGAAAGATTCGATCCATCTTAACAAAGTACCATGTATTCCTAGTACTTGAAGTTTATAAATTAGTGTAGGATGATATTCGTGCTAAAACAATCAAGTACACTTTTTGTACCCTATAAATATAATTATAATCGTATTTCTAAATGTATTATGGGGTACTGTAGGCCCAGATTCGATTCCGACCATTTTGAATTTATAATAATTTTAGTTGTTTCCACGGCTTCCGTAATAATTTTTTAAAATTGTGTTTACCATCTTGTATATTGCTGAGATAATGAGCAAAAACTCGTGGCAATATAATTTATTTACTATGTATAAATTCTCTACTTAATCCGACTTAATCTTATCAGTTTTCCGCGTCTTGAAACGTTCTTAACAAATTTTTCATTCGAAGTATACCATGGGGATATAAAACAATGTCTTATAAACAAGATTACATCTGAAATGTCTTTATCCATTGTGTCATCCGACTCACAGCAGTATGTACAGTACTTGTCTATGTAGTAAAATGTAACAAGACTGTCAAAATGACACATATAACCCTAATGTTCTTCTGAGATTATCCACAGGATTATACTATTACACAGATATGGAAGATGTATACGGGATTTTAAAAACAGATTGATATATACACAATGTGGCTATAAAGATTTCGGACTGAACCCTCATCAACATCCCCCTCAAAATTTATTAATATAGGTTCAGTACAGTTCTAGTACGGGCGTACTTTTTTGACCTCTCAGATCTGCTCATCATAGATGCATCCGTCGATCAAATTTTGTGATCGTTTGTGAAAAGAACCAACCAAATCGTTTGCTTTGGTCTAAAAATCTCATCGGAGACTAAAACTTAATCTTTTCTCAGTAGTTTTTTGGATCTTTTGATTGATAATTAATCGATATTACCATCATTAAAAATGACTCTACAACACTTACTAATATCCGCAGTTGCCAAAATAATTTTTGCTGTCACAAATTTAATTTATAATTACCTCCTTCTCGCATAATTTCCATAAAATTATCATAAAAATATTCAGCAAGAGACAAAAAAGAGAAAAATGTGATCCATTTTGTAATGAAATTAACGTAGCCATCCGGGTAAATTTATACGGCGGATCAAATGCCGGAAAGAAGAAAAAGAAGAAGTAGGCGACGCCTACTGTGATGGCATTAAATCCACGTTGATTTTTTTATAAGAAGAAAATGCAGAGGCGCAAACTAAGTTTTCCTTCCTAGCTTTAATAAACAATGAAATACCAGACGGTAAATCTGAGTGTAAAACGTCACTCGTTTATATATATATATATATATATATATATATATATATATATATATATATATATATATATATATATATATATATATATATATATATATATATATATATGTGTGTGGTTTGTCAAGAATATAAACAAAACAAAATTGTACTATACAGGTTTGGCGAGTTTTAAAATTTATTTTGAAAATCCGAAGCAGCACATTTCACTTGAGAATATCATCGATAATAATCATACCACTTGTTATATTATGTATGACAATAGATTTGTTCGTTCCGCTACACTGCGTCTACCGCAAACCGCGGCGGTGAAATTTGCTGTTCTTTTCGATTCGCAGTTCACTAGAAAGTCACTAGATTCTGTTCGTTCCGTTTTTGTACTAACTTGCGGTAAAACGCCGCGGCAGCTGGCGGTGATAATTTTTACAGTGACACATGACTCGGTGGTGAAAAAATCTGATGTGGCCAACACAACACCTCCCGCTATTTAATTTTCATTAATTTAAATATACAAACTTACATATTTAGTTATACTACAAACTGTATAAAAATCCATTCCATATAACTATGGTTACTATTTTTTTAAAAAAAAAACCTTACTATTATTAATTTGAAATAATTAGTTCTTTGACAGTGACATTTATCTGTCAGTTATATACATTTGAGATATGGACTATAGTAATCAAGTAGTTGTGTTTCTTTAAAGCGCAGGTTCTGTGATTTAAATTATAGATAATTTTATAAATTTATCCATAAAATATATAGAAAAAGTATTAATGCAAACCAATAGAAAATTTAATAATATTTAATTTTTATAATAACATAAATATCAAAAAATAACATTTAAAGGTATATTTTTCGGAAAAAAAAACTATTCTGAGCTTGAAGTAAAGTGTCATTTCCGGTTATCTGATTTACACCAAAATCTAATGGCTTCTTTCCATATTAGAATAAGGTATAAATACAAGGTTTCAAAATTTTCTGAATGATAGTATGAGCGTAAACAAGAACCATACACATATACACACACACACACACACACACACACACACACACACATTCACACATAAACACAGACATTGGATTCTAGGGACCTTAAAACATGGTCATTTACCTAAATCGCGAAATGCGATTTTTAGCATGATCCCTATACCTCCCTTACCAAGGGTAGTGGGAGGTAAAAATAATCGGCGGTAATGCTCACGATTACATATGAAGTGTCAGTATGGCAATATTTGTATTTGACTAATAAATATTAGGAAAAAATTGATATTTTGCAATAAGTATGCTAAGCTATGTTTCAGTTTTAAAAATTTACATACATTTGTACAATATACAATATATAAATGTCAATGTCATATGAATTATGATTTGTAATAAGGTAAATTTAAATGATAACAATAGTAAACAATTAGAATAATATATAGTCTGATGTATCTTCGAAAATAATTTAAAGCAAACGAATCGAACAGAAAAATAAATTGTAGTAACTTAAATTATTACCGCGGCGATTGGCAGTGAATCACAAAACGTAGCAACAATTATTGCAGCGTTTTACGATAAAATGCATCATAGCGGAACGAACAAACCTAATAACAAGAAGTTGTTGAAAATGATTACAGCCACACAATCAATTTTTTATCACAATACTTAATGAGTACTTGTCTATAAAAACAGTCGTCCATAATATTTGTAAGATTAAAAATAGAACACCGAGCTCCAAAATATAACCGAATTAGACAATTTATAAATGACTGTAGTAGTAAGCTTACCCATGCATTTAAAAACAGAAATGATAACACCATCATGGCCACGCCGCCCCTAGAGGTTGGGAAGGCATTGCACCAACGCCCTCGTATAACATTAGTCGTATGATTGAAATAAATTGTGAAAAATTGTCATCCATCGGGATTTGAACCCGATACACCTATCTTGCCGGGATAGTGCTCTACCAACTAAGCCATTGGCTGCTCTCCTCACTTTTGAAGTATATTATTAATCGTCACATTGTTAATATTAGTCGTATAACATTACAGTAATATTTTCTCGTGATGTATTCTAATGGTTGTATTGCTGTCCTGTAGGTTACCAGTGCCTTGGTTGTTGTACACCATCATCTACAGAGAGCCGGTGGAGGTGAACTCGACGGGGATGGTGTGCTCCATCTCAATACTGTTCATGATGCTGCTGTTCGTCATCCTGTCCATCGCGTGCTTCCGCTGGAAGATGAACAAGGGGCTCGGCTTCACCATGTTCCTCCTCTACTTCGTCTTTGTCGCCGTGTCGCTCATGTTCGAATACGATGTCATGACCTGCCCTGTATAAGGCAGCAACACGACAGCCACCAATCTCGACCTAACCCAACATACAAACTCAAAGTGACAGTGACTTATAGAATGTAATGCAGCACATTGCTATTGGTGTTCAAATCGGAAATGCACAAAATAATATCGACTTCCATTCTTGTATAGTTTCTTGTGGTGATGTTTATATTTTTTTAGGGTTTTTTAATTTTGTTATAAAGAAATAGAGAATCCCCGGCCATGATAGCAATAAATAAATATTTAATTATCTATTTATAACGTTTTAAATAGATAATAGATTATGTGACGCGAAAGGAGTAGTTGTTTTTTATATGAGATTCGTAATGTGCAGCGATATTAAGTAATGTTAGCAACCAAGTAATAGTGTACTTGAAACTAAGAACTTTATGGTGCTATTCTGTAACTTTGCTCTGTAAGACTCTATAAGCTATAGAGCTCTGTAAGATGACAGCTTACAGAGTAGTAAAATTACCTATTCTGTAACTCCCTCTATAACAAGTCTCGCTACAAAGTTATTCTTATAGAATGCCTAACTACATTCTTGTTTAGCTGTCAAATATGCTACAGTATATTTGACAGTAATTTTGTAGGCATTCTAAAAAATATGCAATAGAAACGATTGTTATATAAACGTATCAAGAGAAGCTCGTTTAAGTGTGTATAATGGAGTGCTAGTGCCTGCTTTGATGTATGGAAGCGAATATTGGGCATGGACGAGAAAGCATAAAAAGAGAGTGTCTGCCATGGAAATGAGGTATTTACGTGGAGTATATGGATATGTAAGACGGGATCGCGTGAGGAATAATTTGGTGTATGAAGAATGTATGCTTAAGAACAATGGGCCGAATTCAGCACTCTTCACTAGTGTAGTGACCGTCTCTAGTAACTATGGAAACAACTTGTATCTTTTTCTTATTAATGCATCGATGCATATGTCCCTCTTTATTTTGTTATTTTTAGATAAGCTTCTTTAGTTAAAGACGAGTGCTGAATTCGACCCATTGTTGTTAAGAGAGTAGGAATGAGCCAGTTTAGATGGTTTGGTCATATGGAGAGAATGAAGAGTGAACGGCTTGTAAAGCGTATATATCTTGGTAAAATTGAGGGTGTTCGATTGCGTGGCCGACCAGTGTGTAAGTGGATGGATGTGATTGATAAGGTACTAAAAGAGAGAAAGTTTCCGAGTGGGAAGAGAAGAAGAGCGTGTATGAATGCGATTATGAATGTGGCCGAGGCGAAAGAAGTGGGCTTAGACAGGAATGTGTGGCGAAGGATGATTGTTTCGTAACTATTATTGTGGTCCGGTTGCGGTATTACGCTACCGAAAATCGGTCACTTTAATATGTTAAGAGTGAGGAATATATGTTGTACCTATGATGTCAGGTTAGTAAGAATGTTGTTGAAAGAGAGAGTGATTATTTTTTGATTGATGTTATTTTTATTCTTTCGGGTTTGTGCTAACCCACTAAGTGGCAAATGCGTGACTTTATGTATGTATGTATGTTATATAAATAATACACTATAAAATGGTAGGTATGTTGGTTCAAAGATACATATGCCATAATATATTTATGTAGTTGAATAGGCAATAGATTCCATCACGATTTTTTCATTATTATTAATTTCTACAAATACATCAGATTTACACATATGTAATATACAGGTTTATGATTAAATGAAATATGTAATTATTGAATCAAAATGACAGGTAATCAATTTTTGTCATTGTTGTAATCAATGCTAGTCATTGTTCATCTCCTGTGTTTTAATTTTTGTAATCTATTCTCCTCGCTAGTGAGATCTATTAATATTAATTATGAAGTCATCATTTAATGACTGTTTCAATTATTCTATGAAACTGTGAACAGTTCTCTACCATTAATTTGTACTAGTACAAGTAGGTAGGGTTTTCTTCAAATTATATTGACTGGCGGAAACTGCCTCGTCTTTAGCTTTGAACCAATAATTATGACAAATTCTTAACTATAGCTATTTAAAATTATTTAACTTGATATTAAAGAAAGAAAAGTCACTTTAATTAAAGTTTTACAATGAGTTTGTTTAAAAACATTTTTGAATTAGTAATGTAATTCATTATCTGGTACACTGATCTAAATGGATTTTTATAAAATTGTTAACTTTTGCTTTTAATTTCCATTTTTGCTTAATTTATATATATATATATATATATATATATATATATATATATATATATATATATATATTTAACGTTTAAAATATATTTTTGACGTTTCAATATGCTCTGTAAATACTTTATAGTCAAGATTTTGGCGCTGTAAGATTTATAGAAATTTCTATAACTCTGTAGCAAGTACAGTACTGTAATTTATTTACAGAATAGCAATTTGCTTACATCCTGTAACGTTAGTTACTTACAGAGCCTATATAGCTTATAGAACGGTACAGAATAGCACCAATAGTCTCATTTATAATTTTATATGTACATATATAATTATTTTTAACTTTCAATTTTAACGTCGTACACAGAAATTAAGACAAACCCTGTAAAATCCTCATCTTTTTTCCATACAAACAAGCAATATTATCATATCTGTGCATATTTCTCAACAAAGTATTAAAAAGCTTGTACAATTTTAACCAACCTTTTAACCTTGTGGATAAAGGGTGAAGATATTACAGACCAAATCAAAAGAGAGCAAATACTCTTGGCATCATGGATAGCATCATAACTCTAAGATACTAAGTAACTATATGTACATTAGTCTGTACCTTTCTTGTATTGTAGTACGTATTAGAGTTGTATATATCATGTACTTATTCATTGTTTACGTAGGGCTTATACACCTCCGAGTATTCTAAACATGTTGTTAATTTTTATGGCAGACTGCTTGGAGGTGGAGTCCTTCACTGTATTATTTGGGGGCACCGAGATACCCAAGCTAGTGGGATCTCTGTTAAAGTGCCTGGCATATATAAATATTGTCCTTTAATTTTCCATAAGAACATTAACGGGGTGACGAAATGACAGATGGATTATGGAGGGAGAGACAGGACTCGGGGAAGGGGACTGTTTCGATATCCGAATATGTGCGTACCTGACGATATGAGAATTTATCTAAAATATGAACTGGTAGTCAGCGAATCGATGGTATTAAACCATACAACAGTTGTCATGTTTTTAAGCATCGATTCATTTTTTACAATACCTATAAGCGCTTTGCATTTATCTGTAACTAAAAAATCTGATGTGGACACCACACGACTTCCTTGTATGCAAGACCAACATGAAATACTCGTATAGACCCAATTATAAAATTGGCGTAATTTAACATAACATTTGTATACTTTTTTGTCCTAATCCATAGCAAGCTTTATTACAAAAACCAAAAATTATATAATTATATATATAAAAAGGGCTAATTTAATAATATTGGATGTGCTAGACGCAGAATGGACCTTTTCAATTTAACGGCTATCTCTTTCTATCGCTGCAAATAGTAAGAAAATGGCGCGAACAACTGCCAGTTGGGCTGTCAAACGAAACTTTAAAAATATTGCAGTCATTAAAATACCTGTATTCTCAATGAAAATTTGCATCATTAGATATTTTAACTTCAATAAAAGCTTTTGTAACTTATTTCGATAAGATTTTTTAAAGTCATCTGATATATTGTCACATTTTACGTCTAAATTTTTTAGAAACAAACGCCGTAGATCTCAGTTGTTCTTACTATGCGCAGATCCCCATTGCGCATATATTCTATCTCTTTAAATTGAAAAGGTCCATTTAATTTTCTAATACTATTGTTTGAAGCATTTATTTTAAAAATCAAAATGATACCATTTTATTCAAGAAAAACTGTTAATAACTTCAGGTAATATATCACTGTCGGTTAGTCTATTTTAACTAAAATCTACTATGTTATTTCCATTGACATAAAAGTCTTATATACCAAATTTGAAAAGTTTTGGATTATATTTTATAATAATAATTTCATTAAAATCTATTATAGGCTTCAAGTAAAGTTCCACTTCTGAAAATTATACAATGACCAAAAAGGAGGTGCACATGTGCACAAATAGATGTTATAGCAGTCCTAAATACAAAATTTCAACTTTCTACTGCTTACCGTTTTTCAGTTATGCGAGATACGTACGTACGTACAGACGTCACAACGAAATTCGTTGTGCAGAAATTTTCATCTACTTTTTTAAAACCTGAAAAATTTCTTAAGATCGCGGTCGTAATATATTTTGTTTTAAAATAAAAGTTTTATATATTCTTTGTCATATTGTTAATGTCTTTAAATTTTAACTTTTAATATAATTGTGTACATACATTTTGTACCTTATAAAATATGGAAATATTGGTTAAGTACCTAACAAAAATAATAAATGGAAAGCGCTTAGGTATCTACCCTTAGGGCAATATCAGCATATTTTTAATCATATCAATTTATTAATTTTTATATATTTAGACATTTCATGGGATAGAAATTTAGAAAACACTCTTTAATTCTATTTTAAAGTACGATAAAACTTTATTGCTCAAGCTAGCTTCCTATATATCTCTCACAACATTTATTACAAGTACCTGTAAATTTAATAAATGAATCACAAACACAGTACAAAAATATGATTATCAAAATATAAATGATTGTATCACTACCACAGGCAATCCTATCGGGTGCAAATTTTGAGAGATATTTAAATTATGTTAAAAAACATTAATGAAACAGTATTAAATTGTAAATATATTGTATATAATTATGTATTTGTAGATTAGTAGATAATTTTATTAATCTTTCATTTGATCTGACAAGCTTTTGAATATTTAACAAATTTATAAATTTTTAAAACACAATTATATTTATAAAAATCTAATAATTATGTGAATATAACACCAAATACAAGCCCAGGCTTAAAATAGTTCGACCGGCTGACATTTTCAACAAACAATAGTAATTAAGGTATCAGATCAACAATGTACTTTCCTAGGGCCTCTGGCCCGAGTTGCGTACGTTGACCAAATGCATTATTCTCCGTTTAACTCCCGTGGTGCCTTCAATGTTTAATGTTCGTCTATAATTTTTTAATATTCTACGAATTACGGATCAGACAGTTTTAATAAAATTTTCAACAAATTCTGCAACATACACGAATAATGAAAAATTGTTAAAACTTACAAAAACTGTGGGCCAAATGATGATAATTCGGCATTTAAAGAATTATCGTCTAGCCCAAATTTATCTTCTACCGAGATCCTCTACTTTTGGCACAATAAAAATCTAGTGTGTACAGTACAATCTACCACGGAAACATATGGAACAATAGTATAACAGTAAAATGTACAGAGCTTTTGGATATAATGTCTAATAGAATTAAAGCTGTTATTACTAATAAAGACAATGTAATCCAAATCTTAAATGGGGGAATATTTGAATTTATGATCGTTATATAACAAATAACACCCAAGGGCGTTATATGTTGTTGATATTATGGTAATTTTTCAAGAAATTAATATTGATACTACATAAAACCTATAAAACAAACAGGTAAATTTCATTAAAACTTTCTGATCCGTAATCCCTAGAATATTAAAAAATTATAGTCAGATATTAAACGTTGGCGGCACTACGGGAGTTAAACGAACAATAATGCCCTTGATACCTTAATTACTATCGTTCTTTTCCATAATTATTAGAATTATACAAATTTAATAATTATATGAACATTTATAGTTATGCTTTCAATATGGCGACTGTTAACCTCGAAATATGGTCGATTTTCTGGCTACCAGTTAATATTTTTACCCGTTAAACATTCAAAGTCTAAATTTATATTGGCAATTCGTCCAAATTGTACAAATCGTACAAAAGTTGAAACAGTCCAATTTGGTAGAGAAGTTGTGAAAAGCGTAACATATCATTCTAAGGATTGGCGAGTATTCGTGCTCTGAAGGCTAGAACTAGTGAATAACGTCGATTTGACACCCTTGGATTAATTTCCCAGCGTAACCTGTGATCACAAGTTTAGATAGTTACTGTTTCGTTGTTTATTGACAAGCAAGCACATCGGATTTTACAAAGAACCGATAAATGCGATAGAATAGAAACTTTTGTATCATAGGCTTATAGATATATGAGCTTAGCTTGCATTTTTCGCATGTCGGGACTGTTACATACTTTTGTCTATTGTTTAGCAAGCTTTTATTTCAAATTTGAAAAGGGCGCGGTTTATATTATAATAAAATATTAATAAATATAATCACTAGCATAATTTTTAAAAATATTATATAAAAATATTTAATAAACTGTTGCCCTTTGTACACTAAAGATGCTTGTATTTATATTTTTTTCACTGACCAAAATTTAGCAATAAAATATTAAAATTTTGATTGTAGAAAGTCAATTATTGTGAAATGAAAGATATCCTAGGGTATGTTCTGAATTGATCCGACACAAAATTATAATCAACACGTACATTTCTGCCTCGCTATCGATATACTATTTCGGTTATAAAATAAAAACAATGATCATTAGTATGAACAAATGGTGAAGTGTGATTAGCATTGTTTTTTCTCTGTCAATTGTTTATGAATTAAAGGTAAAATAATTAATGCTTGGCTTTCACAATATAAAGTTTGTTATCTTAATCGACATTTCGGCTTTTATCTTCAAAAGACTGGGAAATGTATAAAAGTATTACATGACTATATGTACAGGGTATTGACGGTCAGATGTGAACATAAGGATTTTAACGTTTGTTTGAAGGATGTAGACAATGGTTGATTTTGACTAATAACACACGTATCTCGAACAGACATTCTCTTTATTTTTACAAAAAATATACTACACGACGTTTCGATTGATAATATCTCCAATCGTTATCAAGTGTAAACCGAAAAATAATCTTAAAGCTACGATATTTTATACTAGGAGGGATGTGATGATCTGTGACGATGCCGTTTGAGATGATGGAGTTGACGAATTAGGGGGCGCCACACGGTACGAATATCTGTGCTGGGATGGCTGAATACTCCAATTTTATTGGTGATGTACGCTGCTTCTGACAGAGAAGATCATTGGTATAAAAGAAAATTCAAAGCAGCAGCGTACATCACCAACAACAGTGGAGTATTCAGCCATCCCAGCACAGATATTCGTACTGTGTGGCGCCCCATAATTGGTCAACTCCATCATCTGAAACGGAATCGTCGCAGCTCATCACATCCCTCCTAGTATAAAATGTCGTAGCTTTAAGATTATTGTTCAGTTTACACTTGATAACGATTGGAGATATTATCAATCGAAACCTCGTGTAGTATATTTTTTGTAAAAATTAAGACTATGTCTGTTCGAGATACGTGTGTTACAAATGCCATGGCTTTTGCTATGAAATAACAGAAATTTTGAAATTTCAAAAACATTTTTAAATGTAACTTTTAATTCTGAATAACTTTGCACTCTACACCTCTACAGGTTTTGCCGTAAAATAAATGGCAGAGGAGGAAATTGAGTAAAACTAAAATATCATGTTAAAACCCTGAATATACAGACACAGGTATAAATAAAAACAATTATTGTTGAAGCATTGGAAATATCTATAAGTGTAAAATCATTACCGATATCTGCGTACAAAGCAGATTGGCATACCTAGCAATGGGTAATATGTCGTGATGATATATTTACTTATTTGTTTTAAAAAATTAAGATTTTCAATGAACAATTATTTTTATTTTCAAAAAGATGTGTGACTGGATTAGAATCTGATTTTATATTTTTCCAATATATCACATGCTCAATAAACCTAATGAGCAAACTTTTGCCGGCTTGACTAATATTTTTATAATCACATGTATTGGATTTCAAAATACACCAGATTTATTTTTCTATAAATTTTATTGTTGTTCAGTATAGATTATTTTAGAGAATTATATATCTATAAACAAATGGCAAAGAAAAAACAATGCTAATCACTGGTCGCTAATCACACTTCATACTATAACGGTTAATACCATTATTATGATATTTGTTTATATTTTTGTACATTACTCATTGCTTTTATTTTCAATTTAAACAAAAAAAATACATTAACGTTGGTTTAAAAGTATAGTACGTTCACTGTAAGAATGTGCCAGGTACGTCATGAATACGCCATTACTTTGTGGCTACGCAATAGTAAAAATTAGCGCCTCTCCTTAGCAACGAGCAATTTTACATAGCAACGGGACGCTAAAGTATCATTCACAATAAAACAATAACGTAGCGGTAGAATTAGTGGCAGTGGTAGTGGCCTGGCTAAAAGATTGAATACGTTATAGCAAATGTTCGTTCACATCAAAAAATTAAGAAAATTAGTAGTAGCGCAGTGGCAACGGCAGCGGTAGGATCTTGCAAACTCCAAACTTCTACGTTGCCACTACCGCTACCGCTTAATTTTGACGGTTTTGACGTTTATTGACATCTGATTTCTGATTTGATCAGATAAAATGAGCAATAGAAAAAGGATCATTTTGTGGTGTGCCTCAGATGTTGCGCTATATTAACAAACAGACTTAATAAACTTTGCACAATTAAAAATGAACACGTAACTTTCCATTTTCGCTTATAACTGTCAACCTTGCACCCTAGTAATATATAATAAAAATTCCTAGAAACTATAATTTCAATAATTTTTCATTGTGAACGGAAATAATTTTTACTATAAATTTCTTACGCTACCGATGCCACTAATTCTTCCACTACCGCTATTTTTTTTTATTCTGAATGGGCCTTAAATTCATTCCATTAACCACGCCACTGTCTGTTGGTGGGTGTGTATAAAATATTCTCGCGCATATGAACGATGACGTCCTTGTAACATTCTTATAGTGAACAATTTCATACTACACAATGTTTTATACGCAGATTTCGTAAAGAGCAACTGTGACTCGATTCTGAACGTACCCCTAGAAGTGTGTAAAAGTCCCAAATAAAGCTCAATCTTAGAAAACCGTTTTTTGTTAAAATTAAAGCGTTAAATGTATTATATTAACATCAAATTTTGTTGATAGTACAAGACGTGGTTTAGATATCGAAGTGAAACATGTGATTTAGTTACTGCACACTGTTATAAGACAACAATTTACAATTTTATGAAAAAAACTAAAAAAGATATAGTAATAAAGTTAAGAATAAATCACAATTAGTTTAGTTTGCTAAAAGTTGTGTGTGCTTAAAATACAGATTTGAATTTTATTGTAGATATAACGAACCATAAAATAAATAAACGCTTATATCACAAAGTAAAATCTATGCTAAGTAAGTAAATTATAAGATAGCGCAAGTAAAAAATGATATAATTAGAGTAACCGACATATTATTGTCTTGCGATTACTATGGTTACCAGAATCATAGACCATTGAACACAATATTTATATTACTGGAATGCGCCATGATACTTGATACTTGAAAATAGCGCGCGTACACATTAATTTGTACGTGTTTATCGGCATGTTCAATATTAGTATTAATAATTTATTGTTATTACTAATCATTATTTTTAATCAATATATGAAATATAAGCTTTATTACAAATCGTAATTAGCTCTCCATTTTAAACAAAATAGAATCGCGCATCTGACGATGAATGACGCAGTTGGCTTGTTCGTTGTTCTTATCGTGTATGCACTCTAACAAAATATAGGACAAGAAAGATAGCAATAGGGAGTTCTTCCCTCTTTACGCATCGGTATATCAGGCTTAAATTTAGTATTAAAAGATATAACATTAAATTATAATATTCCCGTTTGCAGCAACGGATTTAAGAAAAAATGCCCAGGGCGCAAAAATATTTCAGGGACCCAGGCCCATAGGCGCCGACTACATGGGGGCTTCGGGGCTTAAGCCCCCACACGGAAAAAACTGATGGGGCTCTGCCTCCACACTGAAAAATGTAAAGGGGTTCTGCCGCCGCGCACAAATTTTTTAATACCAACAAAATTATTATTCACGAAAGATGACTATTCAAGGTCATTTGTGAGCCGTCTGATATAATATTACTTGCATTTCATATGCATAGGTGTGCAACATGAAATATTTATGGACACCTTTTAATCAGTTTTTTCAGAAAAATAAGAGTAATTTATTTGATAATTATGTTTCTTACTAAATAATGACTTTCTGAAAGATTTATGTTTTTCACTGTTTTTGCAAAATTCAAAAACATCTTATAAATTAAGGAATAATAATTTGATTTAAACGTCAACGCCACTGGGTAAATATTAGCAAAGAGGACAGTGTAGTAGATAATTACGTATTTGCAATTCTACGACATACGTCATTATTATTTATAGTGTGTTAGAAAGTAATGCCACTATTTACGTATACCTGTCACACCACATAAATAAAATAGACATACACTATTATTCACGAAAGATGACTATTCTATGTCATTTGTTCGAAGAAAGAATACGCATCACTTTACAGCAGAAGCTTAGCAACATTTTTTATTAGAAAAAGAAAGACTTATGTCTATTTAATTTGTGTGGTGTGACCGATATACGTAAATAGTGGCATTACTTTCTAATACACTATAAATAATAATAACATGTGTCGTAGAATTACAGATACCTAATTATCTACTACACTGCCCTCTGTGCTAATATTTACCCAGTGGCGTTGACGTTTAAATCAAATTATTAATCCTTGGTTTATAAGTTAAGCCTATGCTTTTATATTTTTCAAAAACATAAGTGAAGAACATAAATCTTTCAGAAAGGCATTATTTAGAAAGAAACATAATTTTGAAATGAATTAGTCTTATTTTTTACTTAAAATGTGTCCATAAATATTTCATGTTGCACGCCTATGTATATGAAATGCAATGAAGTTATCTACAAGTAATATTATACCAGACGGCTCACAAATAACCTTGAATAGTCATCTTTCGTGAATAATAGTTTAGGTCAAATAATTTTTCTCTTTCTAATATAAAATGTTGCTAAGCTACTGCTGTAAAGTGATGTGTATTCTTTCTTCGAACAAATAACCTTGAATAGTCATCTTTCGTGAATAATAGTATATATCTATGCATATTTATAAGATATTTTTTTGTAGTTTTCTGAAATAAATAATTTTGACTCCGATACAAAAGAAAATGGAAGTTTCGGAAGTTCATTACGGAACCTAACTTTGACATTTGTCAAGGGACATAAATTTTTCACTCAGAGTGTATAAAACAAAGACGGAGGAAAAGTGTGAAAAATGTAAAAAAATACATGTTGCGTGTGGCAAGTCACTCTAAGAATAGCGTGCGTACACGTTAAGAACAACTTGGCTACGTCATCCAAATGTTCAGCGGCGTGCACAATACATAACACAATACATACTCTCTCTTGTCACAATATGAGGGTGCATTCCAGTAATATATTTTGAATTCAGTATCATAGAAGCGTTATTGTTACAGTAAATTATGATTTTTTGACGCAAATGTTAATTTGAAACACTTGAAAAACATCGATTACATTTAGAAGTAAAAAATTTCTAGTATGAATGAGTAAAGGATGATTGTTTAGACTACAAATGAATGGACGTTTTGTCCAGTAGATTGTGAATAGTATAGAGTGAAGCGACATTAAAACAAATCACATTTTCTGCTTTACAAAAGAACTAATTGTTACTCTTCTGGAAAAACTATATATTATACACCTTTTTAGAATATATAGAGATTATTATACAACTATTCTTAGGAATTCTATAATCGAATCAATTGTTAAATATTGTGTATTCTATACTTTTATTGAATTAATTGTTATAACAGAGCAAGCTGTGGAAGACAGCTACACACACATACGTGACGTCACAAATTGTGTGGAGTTGTCTTCCACGCTTGATACTTCCATTATAAGGCATGGGATATTGCAATTGAGTGACTAAATATACGAAACTAAAATTAATTTTCAATATAATCACTTGCCATTCTCAAATATACACTTGTATGAAAAAGTTCCGTTTGGATTCCTGTAAATTTCTACTATACTATATGCCATACGTTGTATAAAATGTTTATTTGCGAGACCATTAGTTCACATATCTGACATTATAATGAGTGTCCAAGTGGCATGTAAACAGATTGACTCTTTATAAAGTTGTTATTTTAATATTAAATTCATCATTCAAAGGTAAAGATTGTTAAACGGTGTATTCTTGTAGATTGTTAATGCTAGAACATTTATTATTATTATAGGTATATAATAATTAAATGCCATTTCATGGATTGTTACTTTTTGCCGACAATATAACATGTATATTATAAATTTGGTCTATTTATTTTATCATATTTTACGATTATATTTTTTTGCTCCTTTTTCTACAAAGTTTGGATACGACAAAATTTTAAGCATAGTTGAGAAATAAATGTACATAGAGTAGAAGCTCGCTGATTCAAATACCTCTAATCCAAATACTCCAGTAATTCGAACTATTCGGTCCGAATTTATTACTGTCCATAAAATTTGAAATAAGTACTCAATAAATATTTAAATTCAAATATAAGAAAATTGGCCCAGACATTAGAAGATTTCTAGGCCCGTAACTCATAATTTAGGGGTTGGACCATTATTTATTACACAAGGTTGAACGCTACGGACCTTATAACATACGTAAAATAAATTTCAGTCAAATTTATTAGGGATAAATTTTTATTATAAAGCAACAAAGATTAAATATTTTAAACGTATGTACCCCTAAAATTAGGGGTTGTAAATTTTATTTGTACCCAAATTCGAAATCCTGGGACATTTTTACATAATTAAACCAAATTTCAATTTATTTTGATTACTGGCACAATTTTTATGAAAGTTTTAAAAATGAATTAATTAATTAAATAAATAACCATTTAATGGGGTTATTGTCTATTTTTGGGTTCATAACCCCAAAATTAAGGGTTGAACACTTTTTAACTATACATATTTCGATTCTACGGACTTCTCTAAATATGTCCACCAACTTTCAGCCAAATCCATGGGGACATATTTTCACAAATTAACAATAAACAATGTAAAGTACGAAAACATTGTTTCCATAGGTCGTTGACCCCGTTTTGGGTTAATAACCCCAAAACTAAGTGGTGGCAACTTTTCTACCATACATATTTCGATTATATGGACTTTTTTACATATGTCCACCAAGTTTCAGCCAAATCGATGATGGACCCATTTTTGCTACGCAGCGCCAAACGTAAAAAATGTTTAGGGGTTCCCATCCCTTTTAAGGGGTTGTAACCCTAAACCCAGTCGAGATACATAAAATCTATGTGCGCCGTCAAACTCAGCACCCTTCAATTAGTAGGTATACTAATTTTTATAAAATTTTAACGTTTGGTTTAAAAGTTCTGTACCCTTAAAGTTGAAATTTGTGTTAACAAAATTATTAACAAATTTTGTCTAGAAGATTCGAGGGGATTCCGTGTGACGTCAGAGGGAATTCCCTGTGACGTCATGGTTCCCACGGGGGTTTTCCAGGTTTTCCCGTTTTTAATAACGAGAGAAAGGGTAGATTTCTGTCCAACTTTAATTCATAACTCGGGAACGGTTTGAGATAACGGGATCAAATTTGGACAAGGTACTTTTGAGACCTTTGGGCATCGATTACTTAATATCATAATTAATTAATTAAATCAGGGGTATTAAAAATGTTGGGGTAAAGTTAAAGTGGTATAAATTTTAAACCGTTTGAAATGTGGAGATGAAATTTGGTGTGGGTATAGTTAATAATTTGGAAATTGATTATCTATTTTGGATATGTAATTAATTATACCAGGGGTACCAAACTAGTGGGATCGGGAATATAAAATGATGTAAATTTGGACCCGTTTTACAAATTAGGATGAAATTCAGTACATGTACTAAGATAATTATTTATTGCAGTTAGAATACCTATATAATTATTTATACCAGTGGTGCCACAAATGTTACCCTTAAAAAATAATAAATTAGAATAGCTAGTATTATACTAATCTTTCTCTTCATCTAATCCGAGTTTAAGACAATTCGCCAACGATTTCGAGAAGTTACAGCTGTTCTCTCCATCTAAAACATTTAAAATTGCATCCATTTCTAAGCACAAGAGTTCATATAAAACATGCCTGAAGAAGCAAGAGTACCGAAACATTTTCGTATTTCTTTAACAGCAGATTGTTTCAGTTTTTCATTTTTGATTTTGTCTTGTGCCCATTTTATCATACCTGCTTCGGAAGGTATGCCATCATCTTCCATCTAAAACGAGGAAGAAATTACGAAAAAAATAAATTTTAATTGTGATGTACTTACAATTTCCATGTTGTTGAAAACACACTGACTTACGCACTGAAATATAAAAATATTAAGGATACTATTGGCGCCCAACGTGGGGCAATGATACAATGATTCGCTGCAATATTTCTTATAATTAAATTATAATTTAAAATATGTCCGAAATTATTAGAAACATTATTGTCACTTTGACAAATTTCCTTAAAAAATCCATATCTCAAAAACTGAAATGAGACTTGGACTTTTCTAATTTGGATTGAGGGAGTATTTTTGTATATGTGTACTAAGGTTCAAAATATCTGAATGGCTTCAATATTTTTTAGATAAACATGTTGACAAAAATTAAAAGTTTGTTTGTACCTCTCCCTCATTACTGTCATCTTTATTTTTTCTTTTCTTATTTCGTTTATTCTGGTTTCTATTATTTTGTCTTCTATGTCCACCTTTTCTACTAGTATTATAATCGTCATCATCATTATCATCGTCGGCCTCCCAATTATTATTTTTGTTATGTTTTCTTCTATTCGAATGCATGTCGTCTCTGTTATTGTTATTATATCTATCTTCTTCTTGATAATTGTACCTTTAAAACATACTTTTTTTAAATGCGTATAATTTTAAACAATCATTTGTACCGGTCTCTATTATTGTTGTTATTATTATAAGTTGTTGGGTGTTGGTTAAACACCTCTCTATCTCTCTCTCTATTGTTGTTTCTTCTATTATTGGTTTGAGGAAAGAATTCATCTTCATTGTTACCATAATAAGGACTATATTGATTCCTGTTTCGATTGTTGTAAGGATCGTCCCACCTTTGTTGAAATGGATTGTCTAAAAATATATTTTTATTGAAAAAATTGTTCAGATGGTTGCAGAACAAGTCTGCAAGATATTCTACATGTTTTTCTTCAAGGATTTTTAGTCAGCTGCACGAATTTAAATATAGATCGCTATTATATGGAGTCTCGTAGTCGTGTGCCTGAGTGTCTGGTCGCGAATCTGGGAACACGGGTTCGATCCCGATCGACGCCAAAATTATTTTGAATATTAAATGGCACAAAAGTGATCATTGAGAAATAAGTGGCACACCCAGCAATGGGTAATATGCCGTGATATATTCATTTATTTATTTATCCAAGTCTTTCTAATATTAACGCTATAAATATGGTAATTTGAAACAAATAAATCTATTCATGAGTCGCTAGTGAGCTAAAAATCATAAAGTCACGCTGCTATTAGCAACGTGAGATAATAGTTATTTATGTTATAAGAATCGTAACGTCAATTATTATGGTACTAGTCGTAAAGTATACAATAAAACATAAAAAAGTATTTAATAAATAAAATAAAATAAAAATATATCATCACGGCATATTACCCATTGCTGGGTGTGCCAATCTGCTTTGTACACAGATTTCAGTAATGATGATTTAATTGTTTCAAATACCTTGTCTATTATTGTAATCATCTCTGTGTCCCTTACCGAACTGTCTGTTATCTTCATAAGATCTTCCATATACCATATATTCCTCCCTGAACCCTCTTCCTCGGTTTCTTCCCCTATTCTTTCTTCTATTCCCTTTGTCTTCTTCGCTATCATCATCATCGTCATCATCATCATTATTCTTTTGTCTATTTTTATGTTTTTTCGTATTGTTCATCGGTTCTTCAGAACTATTACTACCACATTCTGACGTTTTGAATTTCAACACTTCTGTCTTCAAAGAAGAAGGGTCTTCGGATGGTCTCCCATTGCCTAAACCGATCTTTGTCGCTGCTTCACAGAGAAGAACAATGATGCAGATTGAATAAAATTGTAACAACATTTTGAATGAAGAAAAAAAATTTGTATGGTATTTATAGATTTGGTAGAAGTTATTAAAGTATTGTTATAATAATTTTTTGCTATTATTTTGTCGGATATGTATGTTAAAATGATTGAAAATTACTTTTGAGTGACGTTATTCTTTGTCCGTTCTAGGAATCACGGATGATTTTTTATTTGTTTTACAATTTTATACCTGCCTGAAATTTATGTATCAATAAATATTTACAGATGGGTCATTATGGATTATTATAAAACTATTTTCGGCGCAAATCTGAAGCGAATTGACATTGTAAACACACGTACGGCGTACAAAGTAGGTAAAAATAAGACGTCATTGCCGATATTTGTGTACCAAGCAGATTGGCACGCCCAGCCATGGATAATATGCCATGATGATGATGATATAAATACATTATTCTTCATTTTTATGTACACACAGTTAAATACTTTCTATTTCATATTTGAACTGAATATTTAGGAGACCATGGGGTGTATTCTGTAAGGAAACTGTTAATTTTAAACAGTATGTTAAAAATAAACTTGCTGTTAAAATATATTTTCTATTCTGTAACTATCAATTCTGTTAAAATTTTAACACCCGTGTTAAAATTAGGTGTTAAAATAGTATATTTTAACGTCATTCAAACATATGTTTATACAATAAAATTATCACAGCATTTGAATATGTTGCACTTCTAATTAATGAAAATGTAATAGAAAACGAAAGAAAATTACCATGGATGAATATAAAAAATATCTAGATGATATTTAATAAAATATACAACTGTTTTACGAAGTATTTTATTTATAACGGTCACCCGTTCCATCGTATGCCTGTGTGTATCACAGCTTGATGCCAGTAGGAATATTTAATTAACATAATTCGAGAAAGATTCACAACTGAACCTTTGAAGGTATACCGAGAGCACGATTTAGATGTATCATAGAACATAGTTCTTTATTATAATGTAGGTATTCAATGCAATTAAAATAGCTTATTCCTGCCTTGTCGTCAAACCAACGTAACTTAACATTTTGGAATGTCAATTCTGAAGATCAAGAAGAATAAATTTTACATACCTAATGACTTAATAATTTACAATTTTAATATAATTCATTTTTAATACGGAATCTAAAATGAAACATGATTATGCAGAACATTTTTATTTATTTTCCGAAGAATTATTTCCATTCGTTTTTCTAAAATTTCAAAGTGACAGATTCGTTTTCTAAAATTTCAAAGTAACACATAAACTGACAGTTGTTTACTTTTTTCATCATGTTTACTTATTTGTGTTATGGTTACTAACTACATGACTTTAGTAAAGACGTGCCTTTTTTCTGTCTTGTTGATCACTTTATTCTAGTGTTTAACAGATATGTTAAAATTTAAGATTTTAACAGCAGTGTCAAATTTTCGCGTAGAGAATACCAAAAAATGAATTTATTGTTAAGTCATGTTAAAATATAATTTTTTAAAGGCATGTTAAAATAAACATTTTTTTTACAGAAGACACCCCCATATACTTTAATTTCCAGGATAAAAATTTGAGTGACAAACAGTACAGGAAGAGTTTGATATATGTCTTTATTTATTTATATCATCTGTAAAATACTGTGCAATGCCAATGATACGTTTAAAGGTGAACTTGTAATGTACAGTATTCCTTAATCGGGGATTTTTTATCTTCCATTGACAATTCCTATTTAGTACAAGAAGCTAATAGTATGCTAAACATGTTATTTTCTTCTCATCTGTGATTCATTGTTTTCAAACTATTTGATATATGAAGAAACGTAAAAGATTGTGCAATGTTAAGTAGTAAGATCCATTAAACTTTTGGGACTGTTCTCTTGGAAAAACCAATGTTATATATTTACATTTATCCAAAATAAAATATCCGTAAACATGAAAACATGTTATATATTATGTCGTAAATACCTGAGATCATTTTTGAGCATATACGCACAGAGTAAACAAAGAAATCGCTTATAATTTTTCTTGAGAAATGACTTGTTTCCACAAAAAATGACCACTAGTTTTATTGCAAATTATTTGCGTTAACCATGGAGAAATAATGTAATAAGGAAATGTATGAAGTTAAAAATATAAATGAGAGAATGTGAATCATTTTTCGGAATTCTGAATATATTATGTCCAAAGGACAAAGTTACCATACCCAAAATTTGACAGTAATTCAATAAATCTTCTACCCGTGTGCCTGAGTGTCTGTTTGCGAGTCCGGAGACTGCTGTGGTCAATTCTCTATGTCAGCAATGAGTGCCCGTAAAGCAATGCCTGTTAATTTCCCCTAGGGTAAGAACATATCACCATGTATTACCGATGTGTACAAGCAAATTGACACACCCAACAATGGGTAATATGTATGTAAGTATTAATGGCAGTAAATGGTACTTACCGGTTCCGGTTGAGAATGATTTTGGAGATCGAGATGACGTCAAGATCTCTAATACATCCGATAAAATTTTTAAAAAGAGAAAATTACTTTTACAAATTAACAAATTTTTGTTGTCAGTTTTAAACTAAGCTTTAATCGTTGTTTTATTAACTTACCGCCTTGACTCCTGAACGGTAAGTAATCACAATCACTTACCGATAACATACTGACATACTGCCTTGGGTATTTAATCGGTAAAAAATTAAAAAATTCGATCGTGAAAAAGTCTTTTGTTAATAAATTTGATAATATATTTGGTAACAAATTGTTATTAATGTTATGACAAATAAGATCCCAAATTTCATTTTAAATTATTCTATTCAGAACAATGACCGCATCAAATGGGCCTTAGTTTTGTTTTGAAACATACTTTTTGTACGATCGATATATTTTTTATATTTACCGATAGTGTTTCCAAGACAGTTGGTCTTATTTACAAATTATTGAACGGTAAGTGATGTGACTCACGTCGGTAAGTGATGTGCTTCACTTACCGTTCAGGAGGCGAAACGGTAACTGCCGCAGATGTCGGTTTGACATCTAAGGCTTGTTATGATTCATAACATCCGTGGTTTGTTCAATAGTTTATCGGTTTCAGAAAATGAAGACATTATTGATAAATATTATTTTTTGAAATTTTCTCATCAATGCTACTTTTAGAATGCTATGGTTAACAGAACAATTATTTTGACATATGTCAATATGAGAAATATTCAAATTATGTGCTTTATTTTCCATGTTTATTACTTTAGAGTAAAGTAGACCGTATTTAGAACGATAGGCTATCGTTATCTGCATGTATTAATGAAGAGCATTATATTTTCATTTAATTTTATTTTCATTTTGTAGACAGTTGTTGACAAATTATTATGGTAATAATATTACCGTATAGATACAGTTATTACTTAGTTACCAGCCTGCTTTTGTACATGTAAACAATGGAATAATATTCTGAAACCGGTAAATAAATAAAAACAAAAATCAAAGCTTACTTCAAAAATGACAAATAATTTTTTTTAATATGTCAAAATAATTTTTAATTCTTATTTTTCTTTTAAATTTCGTGCGTCGATCGTGCAAAAAATAGTATAAGCATCACGAACGTTAAGGAATTACCGATCTAAGACAAAATTGGGACCTTCGATTCGCTCAGTCCCCAAACATTGTCTTCGGTCGGTAAACTGTCCTTACCGTTCTTAATACTAAATATACTACTACTGATTTTACAAATGTATTTGTATGTAATAGACTTGTTGAAAAATTAAGCGCACAATAATTTGACTAAATGTTTTTCTCAGAAAACTAATTCATATACTTAGAAAAAATATCAAAATAGCAAAGAATGTAGATTTAATGGATAAACAACGATATAAAAAATCTTAATCATATTCTGGAAATTATAAGCGTAGTCTATTTCGCTATCTATAATTTCTTTTCTTCGTGTATGTCTCAGCAATGCCCTTGACCATCCGGTCAAAGACTTCTCTTTCTTCTGCGACCCTCAGACTAGTATATAAAGTCACATCACATGAGAACCTGACATCAGTGTCTGGCAGATCTTCGTAAGATGGCCAAACAGACGGTAAGTTTAGTTTGTTTATTTGTTTTGCAAAAATTCATACACATACACAGTTAATAGAGTGGTGACATAGGGTTTTACACAATTGTTAATTTTTTTGTTAAATTTCATGGCTATCGCTATTTTTGGGTGAAGTTTCTCTTGAACGGATGCCGGAAGTTTTGATATTGGATAAAACATAATTTCAAAAATACATATATCATTACGGCATATAACCCATTACTGGGTGTGCCAATCTGCTTTGTATACAGATATCGGTCATGATGATGATGACATATTCGTCATTCATTGCTGGCGTGGAGAGTATACCACAGGCTTTTGTGCCATTTAAAATTCGAAATCATTTGGCGCCGGTCGGGATCGAACCCGCGTCCCCAGAATTATTTTAATATAATTTTTATATGAACTGTTTTTTTAATTGGAATTAATAAAGTTTCGGACTACCAGTCAATATTACAATTTTATTCTCGCCGACGTTTCGACTATACAATATTGGACCATTCTAGCCCTGAAGAAGACTATTGTATAGTCGAAACGTCGGCGAGAATAAAATTATAATATTGACTGCTAGTCCGAAACTTTATTAATTCCATACCTAACACAGTTGAACATCGTTTTTTAAATTGTTTTTTTTAATGTTTACCGTAATAAAGTAAGCTTTATTTACAAATTACTGATCGGTAAGTGATGTGAATCACTTACCGATCAGGAGGCGAAGGCAGTAGGTATATAAAAACAACGATCAAAGCTTACTTTCCAAATGAGAATCAACCATTTTTAATGTCAAAATAATTTTCAAATCTTATTTTTTTAATTTTGTGTGTCGATCGTACATAAAACGTTACTAGCATTGCGACCAGTAAGTGCTCTCTACCGGTATTAGATGTATTGGAGATCGAGACTTATTCTCATAGGAAGCACTTACTGATCAAATACTTAAAAAATCTGATGTGGCCAGCCCATTACCTTCCATCAGATCGTGGACAGATCAGTGTATATTGTAAAATTTCCACACAGAGATTTTCTTGTAAAAGATTCCATATTTCCAGTACATTACCTTCAGTTCTATGTATTTCGTACAAATTCCATACAGAAAGTTTTTTTGAAGAGATTATATATTTTCAGTAAAATTATAACACAAACATACAGTCAAATTCACTTCACACTGACATTTGTCAATCAGAATTTTCTTAATATAGTAGATGTTTCCATGGTTATAGCACAGCTTGCTGCTTTATGAAATTTTATTTATAAATTTATTACTCTATATACATTGAATATGAAGTATAAAAAATCAAATCTTATAGAGAATAAAATATTCTTTAATATTTATAATAACATTAAAGGTGAAAAAATGATATTTAACACCGTTTTTTCAAGAAAAACTGTTAAAATCTTCAAATTAGGGTACTTCCGATCGACCAATTGTAACCAAAATCTAATCAGCTCTTCATATAGATGTAAAGAAAAGGAATACGCAAAAATTATAATTTTTGGAAAGGTGGTATTGGGGTTATGCGATCCGAAAAAATAGTCACACACACACACATACATATACCCATCCATACATACATACATACACTGGCTTGCAAAAAAAATCGCGTACACCTTAAAAATCAAGTAACCTAATTTTTGTCAAGTTTTAGCTATGTAAATAATGTAAAAACTAATAATGTTGTAACCTCGGTTGTCACTGTCATTAATATTTGATCTATTATAGAGAGTTCTTCATTGTGTTTAATTTACATACTGTTCAATTAAAAATATATTCTAGAAAAATTAAAGAACAACCAAGTATGTATTTGAATTTCTGTTAATTTTGACATCTTAATTGATACTAGTGACATTGCCACATTAAAAATCAAGTTCGACTCAATACAGCAAAAAATAGGTGTACGCGATTTTTTTGCAAGCCAGTGTACATACATACATATACACAGACATCATCGTAAAAACAGTAAAATCGCATTCTAGGGAACCTAAAACATGCTCATTCATTCAAAACTCATCACCAATTTTTTTGACCAAAGACAATACCTTCCTTACCTAAAGTTGACGGAAGGTAAAAACTATAGTATTACAAGTATGTTTTTCTGATATATTAATGATTAACAATTTTAGGTTCTTCTCTTCTTGGTGCTAGCTGTCGGCTGCTTGTCAGCTCCAGCAGATGACGTCCAGGTACCCACCATACCCCTAAGTACTCAAGTATCTGGATCAGTCAATGTTAAACCCGCTCTTGTGCCTATACCGGTTGACCAACTCCCAGTGCAAGATAATAACGCTCAAGAAGATGTTCAAAAGGTTCAACCAAACAAAGAAGAAGATCTTCGACCACCTCCTAGTGCTGTAGTTGCTGAGGTATTTATATTATATGACATAGAAAATGGTTTGAACAATTATTAAAAATCTCAGTCATCAGCATATCTTCAGGATGAGTAAAATCTAAAATATTCTGTTGTCGATTTTAAAAGCAAACAAATGTGTGATGGGTGTTAATTTTTTTGGAAAACCATTTTCGCTTTCATAATACTACTCTACATTAGTTTTTCTATGGTTGCATTGTCTATTTAATTAACAAATTTTTATAACCCCACGTTTCGACTCTTAAATAGTAACAATCGTAACCAAGTTTACAGAAGGTATAAAAATATGATTGAATATTTCAAAGCCCATGTACATTTATTTCTTCTTTTTGTAGCCTTTTGTTCCTGATGACTGTTGACTTTTAAAAGTCGAAAAGTTGTGTAATAAAATTTAATAATAAAATAGACAATGCAAGTCTAACCTGTTTGTTTTAATGATAATTATTTATCATTGTCTTTAACTTTATTTGAAGTATATTTCTAAAAATAAAGATTGACAGAGATAAAACAGAGCTATGCCCATATTCATAAACACTCGTTAAATTTTAAAACGGCTCGTTACAATTTTTGACAAATAGAATCGAACATGTCAAGTTACATTTCGATTTTTCTCTTAGTGTCATTGATAGTAAACAGCAATAATATTGCAATAAGTCGCGAAACAATACCGGTATAGACATCTTTTGTACAACTAATGAACTGGAAACTTGTTAATAACAAAATAACATCTACAAAATTAATAATACAGATTTCTGTAGTTGTGATGTATTTCTATAAAAATTTATAGATACCTAGAACATCTACATTTTTATACATAACGTATGAACAAAAGTTTTGAGAAAAAAGTTAGACCTCCTTCATCAGAAATAATTTTTAATGGCAGAGGAAATCAAATTTTACAACAATGGTGCGACGCAGTTTTTTAATACCTCGTCTCATTTGTTTCTGGGCGATGTTAAATATACTTACTCGACCGTCAGAAATATTCATGTCTGTAATTGTTGATCGATTTGGTATTTCCAGCCATTATTGTATACTTATCTGTTAAGAATTTAAAAATTGTATCAAGAAAACAACAACACAATCTAATGTCAAATGTCAATGTTATATGCAGACCAATGCAGAGTAATGCAAACTATCCTATTTTATTTTATAAAAAATCAACTGTCAAGTGTTATAGTCAGAATTAAAAATGGATTATATTGAAGTAAAAAATAATGTTCTTGGTAAGTAATATGAAGTATGTTTATTTCAAACAAATCTTTATGTGGTTCATCACACGCTTTTGTAGAAAATTCTTATTTCCCTTGATGCCACAAACCCCACATTCTTAATTTCTACGCACGAAATAGTATATATTCAATTTGTTCTGAACTGAATCCATGTGAATCACTCAAAAAGGTTGATTCTGAAGGGAAGGGGGAAGGTTGTCTAGTGATCACAAAATGAGAAAATGGGGATATCGTATAGGAAACGTGAAAACATTATTCTTCTTAATCATGATCACTTTTATCATTTAGATTGCGAATCACAGCCCGAAGGAACACGGCTATACTTCTCAACCTGTATTATGATTATGTTTTTCGTAATTTTGGAGTGGATTATCCCATTCTTAAACTAAAATACTACTCCATTTTACGATTATTTCTTAGATTATACTTACCTAAGAACGAAAATCATTGTAAGAAAAGGTAAATATCACCAATTAATTATAAACATAACAATAACAGCGACACATCTAAAATGTTAAATCTAAATTTCAAATATTTCACACTTTTTGTCCAAAATGATATTTCGTAACAGTTAACGTATACAGAAATGAGTCATAAGAGCACTAAATGTGTTAGTAAGATACAGATGAAGCTATTAGACATACCTATTGAAGAAAGAATGTAGGAAACCATAAGTACGACAGAGATAAATATACAATTACTTGTTATTTTAAGGTTCAGAAATCAATGACGTGTAGCTTAAGTGATCTTAATCGGTATATAATAACTTATTTCTCCCCTTAATAATGATTTATATATATGGAGGCAACCCACAGATCATATTTTAATCCGTTTTACATGCTCATGTAAACTCATTAACACATGACGTCATTGTTTCTAGTGATATTATATTTATGACGTAAACCCATTGACTGGCTGGATGCCCTACAACAATCATATTTAACATTCTAAATCTAATTTTGTCTTAAGCACTTGATGAGTCTGCTGATTCGATTTGGGGGCAAAAGTCTTCTACTCTTATTTTACGAGATGAGAATTATATTTATGATCGTTTTTCTCGCAGGTTGACGGAGGCAATGCACCTTCCGATCTCCTAGACTCCGCTGCACCTCCCGCTGATGGTACCTCGGATTTGGAGCCCGCAGAAAGTTGGGGATGGGGCGGTGGATGGGGTCGTCGCAATTGGGGATGGGGCGGTCGTAGATGGGGCGGTTGGGGAGGATACTACAAACCTTATTACGGGGGGTGGGGACGAGGCTATGGATATGGAGGCTGGGGACATGGAGGCTGGGGATATTATGGATAATTTATTTTGATAGTGTAATTAAGTTAGTAAATAAAGATGATGACTGAATAAATTTGCGTATTTCTTAACTGAAATCGGGGCCAGACTGCGGTACCTTTGCAATGACACTAGACAAAACTTTATAAATAATGAAGAAGGGCAAAATGTATATTACTCATAACTCCTTTAATATTGAATTTCGGACATGTGTATACAGTATGACTAGCGAATGAAAGTTGACGTTTAGATTATTTAATAGATGTGGTTTCTTTTGAAAACATCTCCCTATATTTGATTTGAAAGGAAACTGACCCTTATGTATTCCGTTACAGAAGATTCGAATTGTACTCAATACCAGGACGCATTTAAAATGACCTTAGCAATAGGATTCAGGAATGTACTGTTAAAGGAAATTAAAAATAATCCGATTTCATAGAATTGCCAAACTAAATAGTTTAAAGATCAAAATATTTTGTTATAATCAACATAAACGAAAAATTAATAAAATATTTTAAACGCACCCCACCCCTGTCTTGATATTCAGTTACCCTAGTTGGCCATCTATTTTCAGACAGACATAGTAATGTATTTCTGTTCTTTCCTAGTCCAGTATTTAAATGGGTTCATGCAAAAATTTCATACCGGAATATTTCATACAATTCTATTCTTCTCTAGGGTTTCAAAAGAAACCACATGTATAAAATAATTTAAACGTCAACTTTCATTCGCTAGTCATACTATATTACTAAAAATCTGATGTGGCCAGCACATAACCTCTCGCCAGATATTTTTTCTTTCTTTTTCTTTGTATTCGTCATTTTTCGCAAATTCCTTTTATATTATTTTTACGTATATTCTTTTGTGTTTGTAGTTTGAGCTGAGAATTTTTAAATCAAATTATTTTATATGCATTTCTTTATCTCTAAATCTATAGAAGATATAATAATGAATTTGTATTTATCGAACAAAGAATTTAACGTTCTTTAATTAAGTATTTACATAAATTTTCGATAAATAATATTTAGATGATTTTTTTCTTGCAACTACTACTTCCGGTTGTCCAATTGTTACCAAAACTTAATCAACTCTTCCCAATATTATCAGATTGAGGAATCCGTAGTTAAAAATGTCTTAAGTCTTATAGTATTTGAGAAATCGTGGATCCAACATCTACACACACACATCATATATATATATATATATATATATATATATATATATATATATATATATATATATACACACAACACACACACACGCGCACACACACGCATACATACACACACACACACACACACACACACACACACACACACACACACACACACATCATCGTAAAAATGTTATAATCAGATTCTAGGGACCATAAAACGTGCTTATGCACTAAAATCTGGATATGCGATTTTTAGCATGAATTCAATACCTCTCTTAGCGAGAGGTAATAAAGGCGATGAAACCCAATATTAAATGGAGCAAAACATATTCAGTTTTTTAAGTTTAAAATATATATTTTATAATTTCTTAGTTTTAAACAGGACGAAATATTATGAGACAGTAATTATTCTAGAAGATGCAGGATTACTGAATAGTTTTATATAGATCAAATTCTGATTAAATACATATAAATATATCTTATTCATTCCTGAAATACCTTGAAATTCCCAAACATAATTTAAAAAATAAATAAACAATCTTCAAAACTGTTGATTTTTGACATTAATGTAGTGTTACTTGCGTCTATACTATATAAATATTTTCATGAATTATTGATGTTTTAAACGGTATATTTTCTAGAGTAAATATCATACTCGTAGTACAATTGATTAATTTTTTGTTATTAGCACTGATTTGCGTCCGTAGGTGTTAAGTTGTTTGGGTATATAAGAGCCAAGGAAGACAAATCAAAACATAGTTGAACTACTTTCTGTTCCAAGACCTTTACTCCATATATTTCATTGAGATTTCTACAAATATATTCTTATAAAAATGGTGAGTACTATTAATTAACAACATAATAATTTTTACACGCTTTAAAAATTAAAAAATTTCATAATTCAAATATTTATATATATATATATATATATATATATATATATATATATATATATATATATATATATATATATATATATATCTAGACGCTGATTCAAAATTTAAAACCGCAGTTTAAAGTCTTTTCGTTCTTCAGATGTTTACAGTTTAAATTTTACCCATTGTTGGGCTTTAACCCAAAAAGGCTAGAAATGCAATACCGGCAACATGACATATGTAAGTATACAAATTTCCAAATTTCTTGAACATACAATGCCTAGAGCAAAGTAACTGAAAATGGCCTAATTCTAAAAAGGCAAGGAATTTTGGTTGTTTTAATTTAGTACCCAGTGTTCAAAAAAAAATAATTGAAAATTAGTATACTTATGTAATTTTGCCTGTAGAGTCGAATGGCGTAGTTGCCAGACGCAAATATCTCAAGAACTAAAAGAAATATTAAATTGCGGTTTGAAAATTAGTATATATATATATATATATATATATATATATATATATATATATATATATATATATATATATATATATATATATATATATATATAGTATGAATGAAGACTTATATACATCAGCAATTAATTTTATAAATATATTTGTTTATTTCAGATACTACAAACCATATTCTTGGCAACCATTCTTGTTGTTTTCACTGAACAACGACCACCTATCTTCGTCGAGCAAGAAGAAGATCTTCTCCGCCCTATTAGAAGCATCCAAACTGACGAAACATCTACAAATGAAGCAACGTCAGTATCATCTGAAGATATCCCAACGAGTTCCTCAGTAGATTTTCTCGCTGAATTCGTAAAGATCTCTGCTCGGGCCATGGAAGACCCAATTGAGAAGAGATCAATTAAAGAAGAACAAAATAAAGAAGAAGATAACTTGGAAGATTTAGATACAGCAGCAAATACAGTCTTCAGACCATTGTTTGCGTACAGGCAACAAAATGCGCAACGTAGAAGGCTACGACAATTGAAATATTCGTAAATTATATTTGTGTATTTTGTATATTTGTGTATATAATGGTGATATATTTATACGTTTGTAATTATTTATAACTTTTTTATCAAATATATTCATTCATTTCTAAAAATTTGTCTTAATTTATTATTAAGTACTTGTTTTTACGTTTGTTTTGTGCAGAATTACTTACATATTTTTGAAGAAAATTCCGAAATGTAATTAGGAATTTCACAGGTAATTAGTGACACATTTCTTAGAAGAATACAAACATTTATTGAAAATATAATATAGAATAAATATACATAAAAATATTATAAAATATAAATATGGCAATTTTCAATTATAATATTAATAATGGTAAGGATAATAATATGCTCCATTTCTGTTGTACACTGGATAAAAATATTGAACATTACTTTGTCTTCTCACAGAATTTGGGCTGCTGGTACTACTTCGTTTGTTTCCATAGATTCTCTTACGTTTTTCCTGCATTTGCCGGTAAGAAAATAATGGCCTAAATACCAAATTTTCAGCTGTTTTCATTGTTTCTTTATCCTCAAATGTTTCAGCATCTTTGGGCTGAAGATCTTCTTGAGGAATCAAGATAGTTGCTTCATTATTTTGATCAGGAATCGGTGACGAATTTGTATAAGAAACATACAATATCTAAAAATTAATGTCGGAAATGTATATGTATACTTTAAAGCAAATAATGCGAAAATGTCTGGGTTTATGTGTTTGAATTGATTTGTATATTTTAAATAGCACAAATGGCCCTCTGTGGTGCACTCTCCACGCCAGCAATGGGTGACGCCTGGTAAACGCTCGACCGGTACGAATGTCATTATCATTAACGGAATATGTGTACAAACCAAATTGGCACACACAGCAATGGGTAATATGCCGATATATTTATTTATATTTAGAAAGACATATATAACATTTTATATTCAATGCTGAGTTACCAAATTTATTTGAAACATTGTTGTCTAAAATGGATAATACACTTTTGTGCCAGAATAAACTGTACTGCCATGTTAAACGTCGATGGCACGGTTTTCATGTTACACCCGATATATATATATATATATATATATATATATATATATATATATATATATATACATACAAGGTGTAAATCGAAAAGTGAAACATAAGAGTTTAACATGGGACATCAATTTTTCTTTTCGCAAACGTTACCTAATTATTTTATGCAAAAATACTTCACATAAAAACTGTAACTTTGTAATTAATTTTTACGTTTATATGAAGAGATAAAATAATCATTTCACATGATATAGATGCTGCATTTAAATCTCTATAACTTTTATTTGAAGTATTTTTGCATAAAATAATTATGTGACGTTTTCCCAAAGAAAAATTGATTTCCTATGTTAAACTCCTATGTTTCACTTTTCGATTTACACCCTGTACATATACCGTGTGAATATCTTAAAGGTGTACATAGGAGGTTAACATGGGAAATCAGTTTTTTGGAATTTCCTGCTCGCCTAATTATTTTAAGCAAGAATGTGTCAAATAAAAGTTTTAGGGTATAAAATTCTGCATCTAAGTCAATAAACAGAATTACCTTTAGATGCTCTGCAACGACAGAAATTAAATATGAAAATGTCGAAAATTACGTTGAAAATATCGACAGCCATGGAAAAATAAATAAATGCGTGACGTATTATCTGTCACAATGTAAGTAAATAACCTGTTTAAAGTTTCTGACAATTTGATTTGAAAAAACATTGTTAATTATGAGTATAATAGAAATATTATACTGGATTAATAAATAAAGTTAAAAAATAGCGTTTTGTTTAAATAATATGAATTTATTAAAAAAATTGTATTGCCTAACAAAATTATGTATGATGCTGTGATGTATTCCCTACTCATTTCCAATAAATCTAGTACTACAGAAGGGGTCTACACTTATTCCAAAAACTCTTTCTTCTAGTAACACACGTTTTCCTGCTCGTCCTATATTCTGATTACGCGGCTAACGTGTATTTTTTGAAGACACATTAGCAGTCTTTTAAAATTTTGTCACGTCAGGTATATATTTATTTTTTACTAATTCCATGGCTGTCGATACTTTCAACGTAATTTTCGACATTTTCATATTTAATTTATTTCGTTACAAAGCATCTAAAGGTAATTCTGTTTATTGATTTAGATGCAGAATTTTATGCCCTAAAACTTTTATTTGACGCCTTTTTGCTTAAAATAATTAGGCGAGCAAGAAATTTTAAAAATCTGATTTCCTATGTTAATCCCCTGTATAGACCTTTAAGATAGACACACGGTATATATATATATATATATATATATATATATATATATATATATATATATATATATTAATATACTTACAATTAATAACAAAATCGCCTTCATTTTTAATGTATATTACAAGTCAGTATACTTTGAATGATGTCGTACAAAATATTTACTGCTCTGACCAAAGATTTTACTTTATTTATACATATATATGCCCCAAATTTATGCATTGTTTTACTTATCAATTAGTATATGTTTTCCGAACATACATAGTCATTTTTTGATCAGAACTTTGCAGGACTGTACTCAAATATATTCACAAATGCAGAAAACAATTCATATATTAAAATATTTCTAATACATCATCCATTAACACACAATATTCATTTTTCTACTAAAATATTGCTCATTAGTGACTCACATGTAAAATTCTTGATGCACAAGGATAGTTTAAAGAATATATTAACACATATGTGATACATTTTGCAGTTTGGTATTTCCTAGTTCTTATAATAACTATATTTATTGTCGAATCGGTCTTGGTTGTATTGGGGAAGGATATAATTGTAAGGAATATAATCATTTCTATTCATATTCATAGGGTAAAAAGGATAAAAGTAAGGATAACCCCCATAATTTATTGGTTTTGAAGGAATCTGGATTTCATTTCCATGTTGGTTTTCTTGCTGATGTTTATATACGAAGAATGGGCGAAATACAATCCGTGGCGTAGCTTGGTTTAGACGTAAATATGGATCATAAGAAGATCTTAGATGGTTGGTGAACCCGTTGGTACTAATGGCAAAATATAGAGTGACGCACTGAAATTATAAATAGTTAAATATATAGGTAATGTATTAGGATGGACGTTATAAGGGGTCAAGTTAAATTTCACCCGGATCGCACCACAAAGTGGTTGCAAATAAATAAAAAAAAATTTGTACAGGTAATGATTCCGCGTAACATCAATATTTGACCGTGCCTAAATGCATTTGATTTTTCCCCATTTAAATAACATTGTGTTTTGACACATTTTGGAACTGTATTTTTGTCAAAGGCAATAAGACGTTTTAAAAATCCACTGACTATTGGAATATATACTAGAGTGACCCGAAAATATGTGGACAATATTTAAAGTCCCAATCAATATTATGACAATTGCAGATAGCTTTTTTGGGCTCTGTGCAATAGTTTAACCATATATAATTATGTTAAGAATAATGAATGGGACTTTAAATTTTATCCACATATTCTCGGGTCATTCCAGTATATATTCCAATATTCAGTGGATTCTTTAAAGCTCCTATTGGCTCGGAAAAATTAAAGTTCCAAATGTGTCAAATGTTATTTAAATGACTATTTCACTCATAAATATATAAACCAATCCAAATTCAAGATTCTACATAGTTACCAAGTTTCATTTCGTCAAAACACCGTACAAATTTTTTTCGCGCCCTTTAAGCCAATAACATGTCGTATTATTACAAGTAAGTGAGTTTTGATAAGTAAAAATTTTTTGACGCTTTAGAAACATATTGTTTGCATAACTGTCAAAGTGTGTATATTTTCAGTGTTATTAGTTTTTATTAAAAACGAGTCGATTCGGACAGGAATCTATTTAAAACGTTGAAAAAGCAAATTTATATATAACACCTCGAAACACAATAAAAATTTGAAGATTTTTGTCAAGAAAAAAAATATATAAATGATTACCTGATTTTTATTTTGGAAATAGTCATCCGAATACCATTCGTGGTTAAATTTTATCCTAGAAAAATTTTCCGATTGCTTTACTCGAGCCTGTTGCCAATTTATCTCGTGACATTGATCAAAAATCTCTCGTTTGACAACTCGTGATTTTTTTGTCAATGTCACTCCATAAATTGCTAGGCAACCGGCTCTCGTAACAATCTGAAAATTTTTCCGGCAAAAATTTACCACTTATGATATTATATATGAGAAAAATCAAGTGCATTTAGGCAGTCAAATATTAATATTAAGTGGAATCATTGCCAGCACAATTTTATTTTTATTTATTTGGGGGCGACACGGTTAAAAGTCGAATTGTGCTCGAAAATATTATGCGAAAGTTCGTAAGTCGCTTGCAACAGTTTTTGGACAACGACGGACACCACTTGGCTAATATTATTTTCAAAACAACATGAGATAAAACTTCCATTGTAATAAGTTCAGGACGTGACAATATAATTTTTATCTCGAGATTTATTTTTTAATTCAATTTCAAAACTAGAGAAGTTGTTCTGCCTCACCAGTATATATAAAATTTTATAAATTACTTACCAAATATATGGAAAACATTTTTTTACAGTTGAATGAACAAAATAAAAAATATCTGGGGTACTTATACATAACATTGTCATGTTATTTTTAAAAATTTACAATGTTTATGCAAATAAATGTAACAGTTATACTTATATTTATTTATCATATATCATAATTATTTATTACAATAATAAATCAGACTAATAAAGTACGTACGCAAAATAAGTAATAATTTTTTCCCATATTATATTTTATAAACTTTGTACTAAATATGTACTACAAGTATAATTTTTTACCTGCCGTCATCTACCAGGTGTTTTTTTGTTTCAAGGTGTACATTGGAGATTAACATGGTAATAGTAATTTACAGTACAATACCGTTATTTACGGGCGTGCACGATACCTAACGAGCGAGCGAAGCGAGCATGTTATCCGTGCGAGCACGTAAATTTCGGGTAACGGTTGAGCATTGTACAATGTTTTACGATATACTGAATCGTAAATAACTTGAAAAAATTATTGAAACACACCACAATAATAGCCTTTGAAAATATGTGGCAAAATAATAAATCTGTATTAGCTATTAACATACCTAGGAATGTTATGCACATCATAACTGCCGCAGATGTAAGTTTGAAATCCGAGCTTGGAGAGCGAGGATTTTAAGACATCTAAGGCTTGTTATGATTAATAACATCCGTGGTTTGTTCAATAGTTTATCGGTTTCAGAAAATCAAGACATTATTGAAAAATATCATTTTTTGAAATTCTCTCATTAATGCTACTTTCAGATTGCTATGGTTAACAGAACAAATATTTTGACATATGCCAATATGACAAATATTCAAATTATGTGCTTTATTCCTCATTTTTATTACTTTAGAATAAAGTAGACCGCATTTAGAACGATAGGCTAACGTTTATCTGTATGTATTAATGAAGAGCATTATATTTTCATTTTATTTTATTTTCATTTTGTAAACTGTAGTTGAAAAGTCAGTATGGTAATAATATTACCATACAGATACAGTTATTACTTAGATACCAGCCTACTTTTGTATATGTAAACAATGGAATAATATCCTGAAACCGATAAATGGTTTTAACAGCCCGTAATTTTTTTACGGGCTTGCTTTGTGTCGTAAGTCTATTTAAAAATATTTAATTAAATGTCAATTTGACATGAGTTATTGTCAAAAATGTTATCTATAGAAATCAAAGCTTTTCTTCTTGTATCTTATTTTAGAAATGGAAACAAATTAGAAAACGGCGAATGTCAATGTACTGGATCCTTCTTTATTGTCTTTTCTCCTTAAAATTACATTTAAGATCAATTTTGACAACTTGACTTTTCAAATGAATAATGATCAGACACGTTTCTCTGTACAAAGCTTACTCCGAGTTAGGAATTTGTTTGAACAATGGCTCGTACCACGAGCACGATTTTAACTAAAACGCTGTTTTAAGAAATGTCAAATTCAAATTTCAATATTTAATTTCGCCCTTATGTTTAATGAACGATTTTTTTTTAAATATTTGATTTGAACACAAACCATGTTCTCCTTTAAAATCTTATTTTGATAAATTAGATGTTATCTATTATTAATATTAAATAATGAAATTTGACATTTCTTGAAACATCATTTTAGTTAAAACCTTGCTCGTGGTACGAGTTACTGTGAACACACTGTACTTTTGAAAATTTCTGTAAATCTTGCAACCTATGCTATATCACTACGGAAAAAATTAAGATGTTTTAATATTACTAATTGATAGATGTCAGTGATTGCAGTGTCAACTACAAATTATATAATATATTCCTGCAACAATTTTGCTGAAAATATATAATATTTGCGAGAAACTTTCTATATGGAATTTAAATAAAATATATAGAACTAACGGAAGGTAATGTGTTGGTCATATGTCATATAATATTTTTATTTGACATATCGTAAACAAATATATTAGCATCTACTAAGTCATCTTTTAAAATATGATGCGCATTATTTTTCGAAACTATAGCAACACAATCTTTAAATTTGACATTTACAGTTTGCCTCAATGGAAAAATTTCAGTATGTAATAAAAAATCCTATTTTAATTCAGTCATTTGTGTTCAATATGGTTTATCCACAAGTCAGAATTGTTCTTGTAATATTACCTGCACTTATTTGTAGATTCATGGCGGAGGTAAATTATGATAGTCACCTTACAGGTTGTATTCATATATATTTTAACAGTTTTTAGCTCTATTCTGCCGAAAATCGTATAATTTTTTGTCAAACAGACATACAAAAATTGTAATATGGAGTATATGTGAAATATTTATTACTATAGCATTATTTATAACTTTGTCTTTGGCTACGTGTTATTTAACAATTATTATAAATATAAAAGAAGCTACGCAGAGTGGTAAAACAGTAAAAGATAAAGAAAATAAAGAAAAAATCAAAGGTAAATATAAACACTAATGAACAACTAATTAAAGGTAATTAGCGACAAGATGACTAGCAGTTTTTTCTGTCTATCGTTTATGGATTATTTTACAGAAGAATGCTTCAAATAACACTTATAGAAAAATGAATTTATTGTAAGCATCTTTTATTTGAAGTATGAACAATGAGTCATATGCCGCTTTGTCATAATTAGGATATTTATAGTTTTATTGCAGGACCCGTCAATTTTTCTAACTATTTTAGCATACTATAGAATGATTAGCGAATAAAAGTTGACGTTTTAATCATATTTAATACATGTGGTTTCTTTTCAAAAATTTTCCCTATGATTTGATTTGAAAGGAAACTGACCTTATTATGTATTCCGTTAGAGAAGATTAGAATTGTACTCAACACTACTGGAATACTAAGAGGCATTTAAAATGACCTTAGCAAGATGATTCAGGAATGTATTTAAAAAATATAATACCGCAAATTCTGGTTCGTTCGTCTCAGATGTAAGCAACCCTCGAGTCGGAACTACCATCAGAGGAAATTAAAAATAATCCTATTCCATAGAATTGCCAATGTAATTGTATTTCTTTGATTTATCTAGTCCAGTATTTAAATGGGTATAGTTTGTTTCAAGATATTTGCAAACGTACCTGCTGTGGTTGACTTCTTAAATGGGTTTAATGGGTAACATGACAGGGTTGTAACAAAATATTTGAAATCCAGGACACGAAATATTTGTGTGGAATTTAATGTTTCACTTGAATTTTAAGAAATATAGAACGAAGAATATGACATTACACTAAATTTTCATAAATTATAAATAAAATCAGGTATATTAATTAGCGGGATTTTAAGAAAGTGACGCACAAGAACATACCATGCTGTTTTGCGATGTACCGCGTCATTACGAATGCAGGTAGATTTGCAACTATCTTGAAACACATACATGTAAAAATTCTTATACCTGCATATTTCGTACAAAGAAACCGCATCTATTAAATAATTTAAACGTCAACTTTTATTCGCTACTCATACTATACCGTCTATATTTTTTATATTTATACAAACTATACAATAATACTTTGCAGATACAAGCACAAGACCAAAAACTCCTATAAGTGCCAAATGATATTTTTTGACGTAAAACCCTTTACTTTCTATTGCTAATGACTTTTTGGAATGTTAAGGCCACTTTCCCTATTAAAAATTAATATAAAAGCTATACAGAATGTCCAAATTATAATCATTGTGTTTTTCGCTTTTCAATCGACTGCAGCAATGAGTAAAATCAGCATATTTTTTTTGGTAAGTAACAAATATATTATAATTTATTAACATATTCGTGCAGATCGTATAAAAATTTGGGTACAATTTATGCTGCAATTCTGTACAAATCTGTAAGTCTTACAGATCTGAAAATCTATAAATAATGAACAAAATCGCAACGAAAGCTGTCACTTTTATGTACAATTTTATATTAATCAATAAAAATAGATGTGATTTTGTTCATTATTTACAGATTTACAGATCTGTAAGACTTACAGATTTGTTCAGAACTGCAGTATTAATGCATTTAAATTTTTTATTCCTCGATAATAATTTGACAAACTCTAGATATTTGGGTATTAGTTTCATGAACATATGATGATCTGTAACAGACTTTTTCATTTGTTTCTTAATAATTTTCAATTATTTGACCATGTTTCATGTTTAAAACAAAAGAATGCAGACTTGTTATATATTATTGAAAAGCTTATAAAATAAGCGAAAAGATTATTCTATTTTCAATATAGGTTCCCATTTAAAAAATCATAAGTTTGTGTTATATTTCGAAAATTATTAAGTTTAGAAAAAATCTTATTACGCCATTTTATTCTATCTAAAAATGGTAGTTTTTTTTTATAAAAACAGTTTTTCCCTAACTATCATAATAAATAAGATATGATATATTTTCAAAATGAGCGAAAAACGAGTATTTGTCTGTAGCTCAGAAACAAATGAAGATCGAAAATTCCTGTGGTGACTATTAAACTTTTCTTGAAATTTAACCCTGCAATGTGCAAACGGTTTTGATCTATTGTTAATATTACCCAAAATACCTTAAAAAAACATCGAAAATGAGACACATGTAAAGTGTTGTAGCAAAATTGTAAAGCCCGTTTTTTTAAAAAAAAAACGCTAGTAAAGCGCAGCCAAATTGTCATACCTTCGTTGATTTAGCGATGTATTACAATATGGCTAGTTGTCTAGGCGTATTACAAAACGACAAACAGCTCATTTATCTTGTATATATCTTTAAAAATAATAATAACTAAACTCACAAAAGTTAGAAACTCGAACCAGGTTTTCATTTATAAAGTGGGCTTTATTTGCCATGACCATATGGCTGGTTTATATTGGATTTAATTTACAAATTTAGATTTACGAATTTAAATTTATAAATATAAATTGTACATATCTGCCTTTACTGGTTCATAATGAATTTAAGAAATTTTATGATTTATAATTTATATTTAAAATATCACCATATTTTATATTTGTAAATGAGTCCAATAATTTCACAGTATTTCAAACAATGATTTTTGGTGGGGAAAATGACAGTTTCAAGTGACAGTTGAAACATTTTAATTTTTATTTGACAAATGGATTCTGAAAATATGGATATATTATTAATATTATCTGTAAAACAATACAGATTGATTATGATAAAAATTATAAATATCATATAACTGTCATCCTATTTGTATCAAACCACGTGATTCCATATAAGTTGATTGGGCATATTTCATGTCATTAAATTCACTATAAACCAGCAAAATAAATTGTAAATTTCAAATCTAAATTTGTAAATCTAAATTTATAAATTAAATCCATCATAAACCAGCCATTACGCTGTTCGTTATTTTATTAAACGCTTGGACGACTAGCCAGATGTAACACATAGCTAGGCGTTTCTATTAAAAGACGAATTTTAAACTGTGACTACGAAATACATAATTTTTTTTGTTTATTAGGCTGTATGCCTTTTTGGCTACTCAACCGCATCCACATACCCCAACACCGTTTCCGTTGAATCTCACCCAACTTACACCGCCCACCACATCGTCGATGAAGACCATTCAGAAGTTTACTACGGCCTTGCAAGTGGAATCTTAGAATTCTTATCTAAGATAATTCGCGTCAAAGTTGATCTACTTCTCAAAATGAAGAAAGTCCTTTTCGAGGCTGCAGTCAGAGGTCTGATTCATCTCAAACATGTATTGGCCCATAACAAGGAACTGGTCGACCGAACTGTTGATACCATTGCTGAGTTGGTGAAGATTGTATTGACCAAAAAACCACATTTTGCTTTTGGACATGTGCAGAGTATCATTGCTGAAGCCGAACATGAGTACATGCCAAGATATGGACAGTATTAAATTGTAAATTGTTTTAGGTAAATTATTTATGTATGTAGTGAATTGAAATAAATTATTTTTTGGTGGTATATATTATTTTTATTGCAAATCTACAAATGTAATACATTTTTTTCTACGTGTGCTATGGAAAATAGACATTTATGCTCTCATTTGTCATTGTAAAGTTGATGTTGTTTGAGAAGCGAACAACAAAGTTGTTCTTCGCGAATACACGAATACATGCCAAGATATGGACAGTATTAAATTGTAAATTGTTTTAGGTAAATTATTTATGTATGTAGTGAATTGAAATAAATTATTTTTTGGTGGTATATATTATTTTTATTGCAAATCTGCAAATGTAATACATTTTTTTCTACGTGTGCTATGGAAAATAGACATTTATGCTCTCATTTGTCATTGTAAAGTTGATGTTGTTTGAGAAGCGAACAACAAAGTTGTTCTTCGCGAATACACGAATACATGCCAAGATATGGACAGTATTAAATTGTAAATTGTTTTAGGTAAATTATTTATGTATGTAGTGAATTGAAATAAATTATTTTTTGGTGGTATATATTATTTTTATTGCAAATCTACAAATGTAATACATTTTTTTTCTACGAGTGCTATGGAAAATAGACATTTATGCTCTCATTTGTCATTGTAGAGTTGATGTTGTTTGAGAAGCGAACAACAAAGTTGTTCTTCGCGCGTTGCCATAAGAGACGCTCGAAGATAAACTTATTCGCTCGCTCGCAAAATACAAATTTATTTTTCGCACTCCCGAGACTAAAGAGCGATTCTAATCACTCATTTCAGGGACTAAAGTTCAAATTCAGTCCCAGAGGGATTAAATATGAAAAAATCCCTGGGGGACTAAAGTAAAAATAAACAAGATGTTTCCATAACATCATATAGTTACTATGATTTATTTATTCGTATCTGCACTACATTTTGAGTAGGCGTTGAGTTTAAATTTGAACAAAATTTTTGACATTTGTATTGTCAACTTGTAAGATTAATTTCTTTTATACTAATATGGTTTCATTTGATACGGGAGTGCGAAAAATAGCATATATACCACAGGACTAAAGTGCATTCAATCCCTCAGGTGATTATTTAATAAACTTCACCCACAGGATTGAATATGCACATTAGTCCCTGAGTATATAATACAATATTTTCTACAAATCTATTAAAAGTGGACTTTTTAATGTTTGTTTTTAGCGTCAAAAATGTCATTTTATGACACCAGTGTTAAAAGTGACAGACCATTGTTACTTTTGACACTAGTGTTAAAAGTGAATGTCAAAAAATTATTAGAAATACAAATTTAAATTAAAAAATAGTGTATGATATACGTGTTAAAAGTGATTTTATATTGTTTGAAGGTTCCTTCTCACAAAATAAAATGTCACTTTTAACACTTATATCATAATAACTATTTATTTAATTATTTAAAATATTATAATAGATGGTACACTTTCAACAAGTTTTAAATTATGCTGGATTTATACAGCGTAAGCCGTAACGTAACGTATCGTGCCGTAACGTAACGTTAAGAATAAATCATTGCATACATATGTGATAATTTATACAGACGTAAACCGTAACGTGACGTACCGTACTGTAATGTGTCAAAAACCCAAAGATCGCCAACTTTAATCTGTCTACGTTACGGCACGTTGCGATATTATGAAAATTACTACTGCCCTGCACTATAATCTGTTTTTGTGTGTCTAATTATGTCAAAGTTGGGATTAATGAATTAAATGGAAATAAATATAAAAAATACTACATTACGAATAGTCTGTCTTGTGTGACTTTGACTGACGTAAGTGACATATGTCATGTGTCAAAGTTTAAATTAATATATTGAATGGAAATATATATGAATTATAGTGCATTGCGAATAAACTAACGAATCTGATAAATACAAATCTGATGTACACTACATTTGTATCGACAGAGCATTAGTATACTTTTTACGAAAATGTACCGTAAAAGTTCTGTATAAAATAGCCTAGAAAAATCACGCGTTACGATACGTTACAATACGCCACGGCATGGTACGTTACGTTACGACTTACGCTGTATAAATTCAGCATCCTGAGCTAAAAATTATATTAGATAAATTTTACGATACTTCCTGCTTGTCAGATTTTTTTAGAAATATCGTTATATAGAACAAAATGTTTCCTATTTTCCAAATGCATATCGTGGGTAGAACCCTCCAAACTGAGGAGTTCTTTGAGGGTAGAATTGATATTGTGGTACCTGTGGGGGTGCCTGGGGAGGAACTGGAGGACTTGGAGGTGCTGGGGGTGATTGGGGAGGTGCAGGGGGTGCCGCAGCTACTGCAGGTGGTGGTGGATAACCAGGGTAGAATCTTGGGTAGAATTGGGGGTAAAATGGGTATTGGGGAGGGACTTGAGGTGGTGGTGGAGGTGGTGTGGGCGGTGTGGGTGGTGTAGGTGGCGTAGGAGGTGTGGTTGGGGGTTCTTCTCGTTTTTGGGGCTTGTCTGGTTTGTCCTTTGGAGGTTCTTCCTTAGGGGGGTCTTTTGGAGGTTCAGTGGAAGGTTTGTCTTTATCCTTTGGAGGGTCGTCCTTTTTGGGAGGTTCTGTAGATGGTTTGTCCTTCTTGTCTTTATCTTTATCATCCGGCTTGTCTTTATCTTTATCCTTTGGCTCATCCTTGTCTTTGTCTTCTGGTTTATCTTTCGGTTCTTTGTCTTTTGGTGGATCTTCTTTAGATTCTTCCTTTTTGTCTGGTTCTTTAGTTAATATGTACCCCACAAGGCACATAAAAAGCAATACCTAAAGAAGTTTTATACATTTTTATTTAGTAGCTAGTAGCAATACCTATACGAGTAGTATTCTCCACGAGAAAATGGCATTGGACAGAAATATTTCAATTTCTTTTTATAATTTCTGCTGACAACTACCAGGATACTATCTTTATCTGCAGCAAAAAACGCATAAGCAGACCAAAACATTATCCCAGCCCTTTTCGAACCAGAAGCAGAACCGAACGAACAAAGTAATCAAACCGTAATATTTTAGTGAACCTAAACCTAAACCGAACCTTGGATACATTTTTCAATTAAACCCAAATCGGAAATGAACCGGTTCAAATTCATTTTCGGTTCGAAACATAAGAGTAATCACAGCCGATCATCAACACCATCTGCGTCTGCGTAACGGCTTTTGTTAACTGCGAGTTCTTGCGCTGCATTATAAATTTCGGCTCACATTTTAAATTATCTGTATATAAAGATTATTATCCAAAAACAAATTAAATGTTCATTAGGTCGAACCATACTTGAACTCGAAAACAGAACCCAGAACAAAGCCATAAAACAACCGCTTAAATAAAAACCGCACACGAACCCATTTCTAAAAAAAACCTAAACCTGAATCGAACCCAATTTTTGGCGGATTCGATGCAGTGTTTATTTTATATTAAATCAACATGGGACACAAAAATACTAAAATACACTGTTGACAATTCCATATTGTTTCCAAATTATAAGTCACTTTATAATCAGGTACTATATAGGGCGCGAGCAGACACGTGACTCGAGCAGCCTTGAAGTGCTTAGAATCAGCTGATATGTGTGCGCGTGTCATTTTGACTTGATCAATGTCACTTTGTCAGTACCAATGCTTTGAACAGTTAAAATGTTACTATTTTTAGAAATTTTTAGAAATATTAACAATTTAACAGTTCAAAATCAAAATAAGTCAACACACTGATCTTGTCAAATTGACATTGTTCTTGTCAAAGTGACACGCGCACACAAATCAGCTGATTCCAAGCACTTCAAGGTCGCTCGAATCACGTGTCTGCTCGCGCCCTTAACTACTTCAATTATGAATGTCGTCAATAATCACACACATTTTATTGCGTGGAGAATACTTTACGATATGTGTTTCTTTACCTTAAACATGTTCTTCATTTTGCAGCACTTTCTCAAACCAATTTATGATGATATCTGCCAATAATTTTGTAGTTCTGTTTATATACTATTGAATACCAACCACTAATAAATGTTTATACTCTTTACCAATCACGATTTTTGTAGATCCGTGTTTGAAGTACATTATTACTGCATATTTCTACTCACCATCATATAATTGCTAGTTTTAGTGTATCATTTAAATATTAAACAATTACTCATTTCAATTTTTCATTATGTATATATTATTTGAAAAAGTTTATACAAAATCACAATCAAGAATACTTATATTCAATCCATATCATTTATTTATAACCAGGTCAATATCCTTGGGTTTTGTAACCACCGCCGCCGGCTCCACCCCCACCACCACCATGGCCGCCACCACCGCCTCCGCCATAACCACCTCCGGCACCTCCGCCGCGACCACCGCCGCCGCCTCCTTGAGGAAAAAACATATCTTAAATTGGGAAACATGGAGAGAAGACTGTGACTGTGTTGGGGGTAGCTACTTAAAAAATAAATAAAAAATATATCATAACGGCATATTAACCATTGCTGGGTGTGCCAATCTGCTTTGTACACAGATATCTCCGTACCTTTCTCTAAATTTCGGCTAAAGGTGCATGCAGAAATGTAAACCACGTTATTCAAATAAATTTTAAAGAAAACAACGTAAAATAAAAATATAATTCGCCTTTCAAATATAAATATTTACTCCCTGAAATATACACATTATATGTATATGAACAATATAATGTTCTAAACAATTTTTTTTTTGTTCCTGGGGTAATCCGAATGACACTTTTTCCTCATGTTCTTTTATAGCTTTCCAAATACTACATCGTCCTATGCCCAGTTCTGATGCCACAATTTGGACACATTCTGATTTGGAATATGCGAATATGCATTCATGGCACGATATGTGCAGTATAAATTATACGCAATTTTTTTGCCCGCTTCGCAGGGCCTTTGCTTTTGGATGTTTTAAAACATTGACAGAGCCAGGTTCAGGATTTTTATCCATAATATTAACGAAGAGAACAATAACAAAACTAACGAACTACTAACTAAAAACTAAGAAAACGCGCACAACGAAAACTATGTAATATGAAATACAACGACAACACACTATGAAAATAATATAAACGAAAAAACAATGATATACTTAACAAACAGAACTGAACAGAAAATAATATGTAATATATCGTGTATGTACTATTGAATTTGTTGACTTTTATTTATTTTGTCAGACGGCAAAATAATTGATACAGTTGTCAAGCAAATTTAAATTTCGCGTCAATTATTTTACTGTGTAAACTCGGTTCACGTTTGAACCAATCAGGGAGCTTAGGTCCTATCTCACCCAACGCTCTATAGGCCGCGAGCAGACACGTGACTCGGGCGTCCTTGACGTGCTTGGAATCAGCTGATTTGTGTGCGCATGTCATTTTGATAAGAATGTTATTATTGTACAATTTTCAGGCAGTAAAACACATGAAATTAAAAATAATCACTTCTCAACAGTTTAAAATTAAAATAAGTTAAAACATTGGTCTTGTTAAAGTGACATTGTTCTTGTCAAAATGACAAGCGCACACAAATCAGCTGATTTCAAGCACGTCAAGGACTCTCGAGTCACGTGTCTGCTCGCGCCCTATTGACTTTGTTGACTTTTATTTATTTTATGTCAGACGGCAAAATAATTGATACAGTTGTCAAGCAAATTTAAATTTCGCGTTAATTATTTTACTGTGTAAACTCGGTTCACGTTTGAATCAATCAGGGAGCTAGAATCATAGGTCCTATCTCACCCAACGCTCTATAGTTAAAACGGATAGAGTATAGACACTCAGGCACACGGCCACGAGACCAAATTTTAGAAATTAGTAGTCTTTGAGTTTCAGCCATTGACAAGCGAATGGAGAATAGAACCTTGTTGTTTCAAACCTAGGCTTTATTTTTGACATATTTCCTGCCTAAAGGTAAAATCTTTTACTTGTGTCTTGTGTCTTTTACTTGTGTCAACATTTTTCTGTTGGTGAAAAAAATTATTAATATTACCGTAACCACCGCCGCCTCCTTTTCCTCCTCCTAAGCCGCCTCCTTGCCCACCGCCTCCGTATCCACCGCCTCCAAGTCCTCCGCCACCGCCTCCATATCCACCGCTGCCTCCACCAAGTCCACCTCCTTTTCCGCCACCGCCGCCGCCTCCACGTCCACCACCTCCATATCCGCCGCCTCCTTGTCCTCCACCTCCACCTAAGCCGCCTCCTTTGCCTCCGCCGCCTCCATATCCACCGCCGCCGCCGCCGCCACCGCCATTACCGCCATAACCAGTGGCATATGCGGTACAAACGACAAAAGACACACAGAGAGCTATCACCTAGAAATATAATGATTACAGATTCGAAGAAGGGTGAGAGCTGCATCTAATTTCAGTGAAAAGGGAGTATAGGTAAGGAACAAAAAACAAATTTTAACAACTGCAACTATCCAAAGAGATCATGCAACCTCGACGAAGAACATCTCACGAATTTAATCAATCTCGTTCATGGACGAGGGAACGAAAACGAAATCTATGAAATAGGATGAAACAGAGCACACTATATGGCCTATCAACGGGTAAGAAAAATGTTGGCGTGTATATTATTACATACAAGACATATAAGCCGTGTTCCTTCGGACTGTGGTTCGCAATCTAAATGATAAAAGTGATCATGATTAAAAGAATAATGTTTTTACGTTTCCTATTCGTTATCCCCACTTTCTCATTTTGTGATCACTAGACAACCTTCCCCTTTCCCTTCTAAATCAACCTTTTTAAGTGATTCACAAGAATTCAGTTCAGAGCAAATTTAAAAATCTGATGTGGCCAGCACATTACCTTCCGTCAGTTTTATGTATTTTGTATAAATGTCATACCTTGCAAAAGATTATATTTCTTGTACATTACCTTAAGGCAGTTGTATGTTTTTTATACAAATTCCATACAGAAAGTTTCTAACAAAAGCAGTAAAATTATAACATAAACATATTGTCAACTGCACTTGCCACTGACACCTTTCAATCAAAATTTTCTTAATGTAGCAGCTGTTTTCATAATTATAGCACAGCTGACTAATATATATGATATTTAATTTCTTTATAATTTTTTAACTCTATGTCCATTTAATATGAAGTATAAAATGCATTCAAATCGTACAGAGAATAAATAATTATTTAATATTTATAATAACATTAAATGTGAAAAAATGATACGTAACATCGTTTTTTCAAGAAAAACAGTTAAAATCTTCAAATGAGGATACTTCAGGTTGACCAATTATAACCAAAATCTAATCAGCTCTTCACATGAATGTAACGAAGAGGAATACGAAAGAATTATAATTTTTGGAATTGTAGTATTAGAGCTATCGCATTAGAAAATTTTGTCACACACAGACACACACACACATACACATACACACACACACACACACATACACACGCACCCACACACATACAGACATCATCGTAAAAATAGTAAAATCGCAGCTCTTTACATGAATGTAAAGAAGAGGAATACGAAAGAATTATAATTTTCGAAATTGTAGTATTAGAGCTATCGCATTAGAAAATTTTTTCACGCACAGACACACACACACACACAAACACGCGCGTACACACACACACACACAGACACACACACATACACATACACACACACTCACACACACATACACACGCACCCACACACATACAGACATCATCGTAAAAATAGTAAAATCGCAGCTCTTTACATGAATGTAAAGAAGAGGAATACGAAAGAATTATAATTTTCGAAATTGTAGTATTAGAGCTATCGCATTAGAAAATTTTGTCACGCACAGACACACACACACAAACACGCGCGTACACACACACACACACACACACACACACACATACACATACACGCACACACAAACACATACAGACATCATCGTAAATATAGTAAAATCGTATTGTAGGGACCCTAAAACGTTCTTATTCATCAAAAACTCCCCTCATTTTTTTTACATGAGTATGATCCAATTCTAATTCTGACTATAACACTTGACATTAGATTATTTATAAAATAAAATAGGTTGGTTTGTATTGGTCAGCATTGACATTTGACGCTAAAGTGGTTTTGTTTATATAATTTTTAAATCATTATTCAAAAGGATCACGCTTAAATTAATCAGGATTCACAAAATCACAATCACAGCCCGAAGGAACACGGCTATAGTATACATTTTGTTGAATAATTGTTGCTACCGCATAACCGCGAACAAGAAAATAGAAGACGGGGAAGTGATCCATTGGACTCGCACAAATATTCTACAGCCGAACATTATTTTACAGATAATTTTGAGTGTATTTCGCGGGTGTTGTAACATCGGTAAGGGAGATCAGAGTACACTCCGTACCGGTTAGCTCAGATAGGAAACAAAGAACAATTTATTGAGGTTATCTGAAGTGAGCTAAGACGAACTGAGATTTAGACCAAAAAGAATAAAATTAGTAACTCCAAAATATTTATTATAGGACTTAACAGAAATATATCTAACATGTCTTGCGGAACACGTACTTGTTACCCCTAATTTAGTAAGATAGAAAAATTTGTGCTTGTAAGTACTATAAGTTTTTGAATAAGAAGACTTGGAAAATTTACGAAAAATATGTGTAACATTAGGCGTAAACACTTATTTATTTATATTTGTAGTTTCTTGGCATTAATTTTGCAAAATTCAAACTGTTAAAAATACAGAAATTTAGCGACTCTTTATGAAAAGAATACGTACAAATATATTGATGTATATATAATCTCATAAAAATTTTGAACAAAATTTCTGCAAAATATTTAGAAGTGTTCACCCACAAACATCATAAGACTACAACTCATGCTTTTTCTTACATATTGTCTAATGAATAAGGAATGTTCAAAGCAGAAAATAACAAGAAAACAAACTTTGTCTTACCAGTAGTTTGGCCATGGTTTGTTGTTGACTGATTACTCTCATTTCAGATCTGCTTTATATATGATTTCCATCAGTAGATTTCTTTTTGTTCACGTAATGTTTAATGGGGATAACCCCGGTAGAAAAAGATAAGACTCTACAAGGGTCAAAGTAAGCCTTGACTTTGCTAAGAAACATTATGTAAGAATCAATTATCTGTGAATATAAATAAATATAGCATTGATTGTTACTTCCACTTTTTGAAGTGAAACATTGTGTTTCTTCCGTATACATAATACCTAATTGCGATCTATTTTGAAGATAAGTTTTATTTTCTACCAAAACCCTTTACTTTTGGCACAATAAAAAACAAATGCGTACAGTAAAATAAAATTTGCACGTTATAGGTTATAACAAATTGACAGATAAAATGACAAACAATTTATTATCCTTTTGTTCAAATGCCATGGCTATTGCTATTAATACGCTATTGAATTTATTTAAGAGAGGTACTGAATTCATGCTAAAAATCGCATATCCAGATTTTAGTGAATAAGAACGTTTTAATGTCCCTAGAATCCGATTATAACATTTTTACAATGATGTGTGTGTGTGTGTGTGTGTGTGTGTGTGTGTGTGTGTGTGTGTGTGTGTGTGTGTGTGTGTGTGTGTGTGTGTGTGTTTGTGTGTGTGTGTGTGTGTGTGTGTGTGTGTGTGTGTGTGTGTTTGTGTGTGTGTTTGTGTAGATGTGTGTGTGTGTGTGTGTGTGTGTGTGTGTGTGTGTGTGTGTGTGTGGATGTGTGTGTGTGTGTGTGTGTGTGTGTGGATGTGTATGTGTGTGTGTGTGCGGATGTGTGTGTGGATGTTGGATCCACGATTTCTCAAATACTATAAGACTAAAGACATTTTTAACTGCGGATTCCTCCTTGATTAAGTTCTGGTAACAATTGGACAACCGAAAGTAGTAGTTACAAGAAAAAAATCATCTAAATACTATTAATCGAAAATTTATGTAAATACTTATATTAAAGAACGTTGAATTCTTTATTCGATAAATAGAAAATCATTATTCTTCTATATATTTAGAGACTATGAAATGCATATAAAATAATTTGATGTAAAAAATCTCAGATCAAACTAATTCAAGGCAAGAAATTCAAATGTTTGTTATTGACACATAAATGTCACTGTCAAAAATATTTGTATGCCACTGTCAAAAATATTTGTACATCATTACGAAGATTATGAAAATAAAAAAAGGCAACAACGCAAAAGAATATACGTAAAAAAGAATAAAAAAGGAATTTGCGAAAAAATGACGAATATAAAGAAAAAGAAAAGGAAAGTAGAAAAAGAAAATTTCAGGATATTGAATATAAAGAAAATTTTGCAAATATATGTGAGAATTATTTTGTAGTGAGACATGAATATATGTATTTGTATTTAAAAATATTTTTTGTTTTATGCGTACAACCAGGCAAAATATCTGGCGAGAGGTTATGAGCTGGCCACATCAGATTTTTTCCCATGTTAATTTCCTATGTGCACCTTGAAAATATAACACCCGGTATATACACTCAGGTGCAATGATTTTTATATACTTTTTTATGTTCGCTTTTGTTAACATCATTGTTTTTGAAACATTGAAAATAAAACTTTTAATGTTGTTCTATGAAAAACATACCAATTCAGTATACAAAAAGTTAACATATGGTACTTATCGGTTCACTTAATGGGCAATAATAATTGTCATACATGAAATTGTAAGGTTGATAAATACTGTAGCTTTAAATCTAATAGTGATAAAAAAATAATGGTCTATATAGTCCAATATTATAGTATTTACAACGCATTATTTACAAATAAATAGGTCAAATGTTATCATCTTGCATTTTATTATTATTATTTTTGATTACAATTATTGTAAAAATTTTCCGATGACCCAATAAAAATATCAATATATCTTTCCTAAAATATAGTTTTTGTATCGACAACTTTTTATAGTAACATCTTTGTTTTTTATGGTTCACAAAAGAATAAATTATTATTGATAAAAAAAGCATGAAATATATCACCAAGGCTAAAGATTTCAAGCATGGATGTTTTATTATTATTTTTCTTGGAACAATTGTAAGTACAATTGCTGATTAACAGTAGTCTATTTTTTTTATTTGAATTATTCATTCTTATAGGAAATATGCTTTGTAACATGTCAGCTAGAAATTGTAAAGTTTAAAATTTATAAGTTAAAACCACATAAGATTAATTATATTGTTTACGAGATAAGTTTAAATGTTTTTATTTTTAAAGATGTGTAGCTGTACTATTTTTATTTATTATCTTAACTAATAATATTTACATATTTATGGTCCAATTATGATAATAAATAAAAAAACTGGATCATTCTTCGAAGATATCAATAAATATTTCCACGATTATAAGGGGAATAACTTAGTCCGAATATTTTAATAGCTTCGATTTACATACGTTACAGTAAATAGTAAAAAATATTACAAAAAAAACTATTGAAAAGGTCAAATGGTTACTTTTATACATATACATATATACTGGGTGTCTTAGCTCAACCGACACATAGGAAACTAACATGTAAAACCAGTTAATTGTGAATAGTATAATCCCAGTATAAGATATAAGTAGAAATTTTTATAAATATTGGAGGATATTCAAATTAGTCAATTTAAATGTTTAATATTATGGAAATTAAGAAAATTTGTAGAATTTCTAAGTCAATCCTTATTCCTATTAGGGAATATAAAATTATTTGAAATAATTGTAGTTGATTTTCATATCATAACGGTAGCAATACTGAGAATAGGCGATTTCGGGCGACATACCCGTTCACTTCTTCGGATTATTTACGGTTAGTTACGGTATGATATGGTTAATGGTGGCGCCAAAAATCGTTGGTTCACTTGCTGACACCGTGCTTGGTGGTTATGTATATTCTGCGACATTCAAAACTGTCAAAAATAGTGTCTGACAATTAAAATGCATTAACGGAGAAAGATAGTTCTTTCCATATTTGTCCAAAAAAGAGTCAACGAAAATAATGTCACCATGTTTGACATAAGACCACGACTTCGATTGTTTTGACTTTTGGCATATCAAAAAAAGACATGATAAAAATAGATAGAAATAGTGAACAGAGAGCTGACTCGCAAACCCGTTCAGCTGTGAGCACTGATCCAAGCATACCGGGTATGTTGTTCCTAGCGCCCGAATGTGTGAACGTACTTGAACGCAACATACTGCAAGTGAACGGTTCTCGCCCGAAATAGTCTAAATGTCCATGTTTGCATTGAATTTAAAATCGATCAAATATCGATCCTGTCCCTGTCACTTGGTTGTGAGTGATTGTCAACTTATCTCATCTAGGCACGAGTGACTTGAATTAATATAAATAATTGTAAATATTAAAGTAGTTATGTATTTGTTTTATAAAAAATATATAGAACTGTCAATTTGCTGTCTATAAAATTTATCAATATAATATATCGTTCTAGTTTATCTACCTATTGTACTAATTACAACAGTTTCTTCTGAGTTAAGTATTTGTGAGTTGTGTCTTATGCTACAGAATTACTGCAGTGCCCAATTACCGAATAAGCTGACTAGGCTGCAGTCTAGGGCGCACAGACTTTGGGGGCGCACAATTTTCTCATTTTATTATAGTTTTTGGGACGCTTTGATTTGGTTAGAGCTAAGACGACCTAAACCAGGCCCTGAGTATTATTGGTTTGTTTTAAAAAGTATTACACGATAATTCATCTGCATGTATTGTATACAGTAAGTTATGTAGCTCGAATTGCATTTTCTAGAATAAAGTAGTACCCCATGTAAACGTAGTAATAAGTGACGTCATTATCTAGTAATATTTATTGATGACGTGCGTCTTCTGCTTATTCATTTTTAGTATAGCGTGTGCGCTTGGTAATACACAAAACTCGGAAAGACTTAAGGCCCATTCAGAACAAAAAAAATTGACGGTAGTGTAAGAATTAGTGGCATCGGTAGCGTAAGAAATTTATAGTAAAAATTATTTCCGTTACAATGAAAAATTATTGAAATTATAGTTTCTAGGAATTTTTTACTATAAATTACTAGGGTACAAGGTTGACATTTATAGCTGTCATTTTATTTTTGCGCAAAAAGCAACTGACATAGATGATGACTTATTAATTACACTTATCCACAAGCACTCCATTCTGTGAGATAAGCGAAGATATTAAGGGAATTTAAAATTATTTCAAAAAAAGAAAATGCGTGGGCACAAATTGCCTTTGAAATAAGCGAAAATGGTAAGTTACGCGTTTACTTTTAATTGTGCAAAGTTTATTAATAAGTCTGTTTGTTTATATAGCGCAACATCTGAGGCACACCACAAAACGATCCTTTTTCTATTGCTCATTTTATCTGATGAAATCAGAAATCAGATGTCAATATACGTCAAAACCGTCAAAAAAATTAAGCAGTAGCGGTAGTGGCAACATAGAAGTTTGGAGTTTGCAAACTCCTACCACTGCCGTTGCCACTGCGCTACTACTAATTTTCTTATTTTTTGGATGTGAACGAATACATTTGCTATAACGCATTCAATCTTTTACCCAGGCCACTACCACTGCCACTAATTCTAGCGCTGCGTTAATTTTTTTGTTGTGAATGATACTTTAGGTTCGAAACCAGCCAGCAGCGAAATTTTTTCTTAATTTTTATTTTTCAAAATAATAATTTCGGTAAAGGCGATATACATGTGTTCTATTGTTCTACGACACGGCCGCAAATTTTAAATATTTCGTGAATGGAATCGAATTTCTATAATCTGAAAATAGTTTTAGTCAAATCCCATGTCTGAAATAAGATATTTTTATTCCAGTTACTCCAACTTTTTTTACGTTTACAATAAAAGCGTGAAAAAAGTGCCACATCGTTTAATTTTTTCATCCGTTTCAAAAAATAAACTTTGGTCAGGAATTTTCCATTTGAATAAGAAACAATTAAATATAAAACATATTTATTTATTATCAAATATCATATACAATCATTCATTCTTCTTAATAGTGCCCTCCATACACTCCAGAGCCGCCTCCATATCCCCCATGGCCGCCTCCATAGCCTCCAGGTTGTTGTACTTTTACATATTTCTGGTCATATTGTCCACCTTGTTGGTAATGACCTTGACCTTGGTCGTAGTGACCTCCACTAGGTTGCCCATACCCATCAGCCAGGGCAATAGCCACTAGACCCAAGAAGAAGAACGCCAACTAGGAAGAACCTGGTTAGCGGTTTCAAAGAGTTAGTTGAAAAAACTTACCAGAAGCTTAGACATGGCGAGGTAGAATTAACTATGAAGATGAGAAGAAAATGATGGCTTTTATATGATTCTTGATGATATTAAAATACCAAAAACTTGATTTTTGAATGAAAAAAGTGGAAAAAAGTAGAGGAAACACGAAATTCTGGAATTTATTGAAATTTATTTATTTTTTCTATATATGTCACCGCAGAACTATAAATAAACTGTATTTTTATACAAGTACGAGCTGAAACTCATAATAGTTAAGCCGTTTTTTTTCCACAAATTATAAAATCTACACAAATTTCTATAAAATTCTTTCGGTTACTTTAAATATAGACTGAAAACTTTATGGAAAACTGTGGGCCAAATGACTCGTGATAATATCAGCATTTGAAGGGTTATGTTTTAGTCCAGATTTAGATTCTACCGGGATCCTTGACTTTTGGCACAATCGAAAAATTCGTAAGAACAGTGCGCACAGTAAAACCTACCTTATAAGACATATAGGACAATACTCATAGAAAAGTGTGAAGGAATTAGGGATACAATGCCTAATATAAATAAATAAAAAATCTGATGTGGCCAGCACATTACCTTCCGTCAGTTCCTTATATTTTATACAAATTCCATACAGATAGTTTCTTGTGAAAGATTCTATATTTCCAGTACCTTCCCTCAGTTCTATGTATTTTGTACAAATTCCATACAGAAAGTTTCTTAGAATTGATTCTATATTTGCAGTAAAATTATAACATACTATGTCAATCACACTTGACACTAACATCTGCGATCATATCCGTTATACCTTTAGATAAGGAAGGTAGGTATTGATTTTGGTGAAAAAAATCGATGGTGAGTTTTTAATGAATAAGCATGTTTTAAGCCTCATTTCCACCCTTTGTCTTAATGCGTAAGAGCTATAAGAACAATGTGCAAGAACAAAAGTTTGCAAACTCCAAAGTTTAAGGCTTAATGACTAAGCGTAATCTCATCTGTCTTTCTTTGTTTTCTAATCTGAATTGTCAACTGTCAGTCTGTTTTATAAGTATTGTTTTTTTTTAATTTTTCGATAATGACATAGATATAGAAAATTATGTATAATGGCTTAATTTAAACAAAGAAGAATTACTGCTGCAATGGCGTCTGCTAGAGGCTAAAAAGGAAAAAACTGTGACATTTCTGACGAATTAGTCACTAAACAAAGTAGTTGGAACTGGTATCCTAGTAGCTTGTTATAATGCCTTAAGCCTTATGCACAAATTATTATGCATTAAGCATAAAAATTCGGTGGAAATGATGCTTTAGAGTCCCTAGAATACGATTTTACTGTTTTTTTATGATGTCTGTATGTCTGTGTGTACGTGTGTGTGTGTGTGTGTGTGTGTGTGTGTGTGTGTGTGTGTGTGTGTGTGTGTGTACGCGCGTATGCGTGTGTGTTGTGCGTGTGTGTTGTGTGTGTGTGTGTGTGTGTGTGTGTGTGTGTGACGATTTTTCTCCTAAACACACTTGATTAGCTACTTTAAACAGTTATAATTTATAATAATTATTTCTTACCAATATTTTGTGCATTGTGTATGGAAAATATGTAAATTGCTGAGGAAACTAGGCTTTTATGACTTTCACGAGAAAATTATACAGTAAACTTGATTTTCGAAGGCTATTCTATGCATATTTGTTACGTATAATACGTGTAATTACAATTAGAGAATCGATGTTATTGGCTATATTTATTGATCGTTATAGCGCAATTTTAAATTTAAGTAATAAATAAAAAAACCCTATAATTATATACAACATTACAATAATAGCCAAAGTTTGTAAAATTATGAATTATTTTTAATTAAGGTATAGAAAAAACTAATTCGCAGTACTTCATGATACCATATATTTGTTGGTTACGTAACGTTGACGTCTTCCAAGGATGTGCGTCTACGCATAATCTAAGATAGTTTACTTACATACCTAAGCAACGCGTAAATAATATAAAGAATTATGTCGAAAGTAATAATTTCATACTTTTTAACAGTCAGATTAATTGATAATATAAAAACAAATGGGAGGCAGCAAAAGAGAAGAAAATAAGAATTTTAACAAAATTAAATTTGCTATGTGAAACAAATATAAATATTTTTGTCTTCTTTTTAAGGAAAACATTAAAAATAAATGTAGTTTACATGGGCCTAGATAAAATAAAAGTTTTGATGACGTAATAGCCATTAAAATACCTAGGAATGTTATGTATATCATAACTGACGCAGATGTCTGACCATATTTTAAGGCATCTAAGTCTTGTAATGATTCATAACATCCGTGGTTTGTTCAATAGTTTATCGGTTTCATAAATTAAAGACATTATTATTAAAAATTATTTTTGAAAATTCTTTCATTAATGCTACTTTCAGAATGCTGTGGTTAACAGAACAATTATTTTGACATATGTCAATATGACAAATATTCAAATTACGTGCTTTATTCATCAAGTTTATTATTTTAGAATAAAGTAAACCATATTTAGAACGATACACTAACGTTAACTATATGCACTAATGCAGAGCATTATACTTTCATTTTATATTATTTTCATTTTGTAGTGTTGTTGACAAGTCAGTATGGTTATAATATTACCGTACAAATACAGTTATTACTTAGTTAGCCTACTTTTGTACATGTAAACAATGGATTAATATCCTGAAACCGGTAAACTATATTATTGTCTATATGTAGACAATGGTATAATTTTCGTGGCATAAATTTCAGGCATATCTCTTCTATGTTGAAGTACAAAACCATGGAAGATACAGCATCTGCGGTTAGTGACATTTTCAAAGCATTAGACAAATATATAATAAAACAAGAGACTGAAAGAAACGAAACATACATACGATAAAAATAAATAAGTACATTTTATCAATATTATTATTCCGTAATATATTTTAAGCAGAAAATGAAATGTGTGGTTCAAGATTTCTTAGCTAATTCCCAGCATCCGCAATAATATTTTATAGTAAATACTTATTGTTGACATTAGTTGTTCTTGCACTGTGAATCACTGGCGTAACTAGAACAACCAGCAGCAAACAAAACTAAACACTTCGTTAGCTACTTTAAGAATTATAATTTATATTAATTATGTTGGTATTTCTTAACAATATTTTGTGGATTGTGCATGGAAAATATGTAAATTAATAAGTAAAGCTACCTTTTATATCTTTCGTAAGAAAATTATACAGAAAACTAGATTTTTGAAGAATTTGAAGGCTGTTATGAATATGATTATTTGATACGTATAGTAAGGTGTTATTATATTGTCTCATTAGGGGTAATTGAACACCCGGTATATTTCACATACCTTATTATTATTAATGACAGGAACTTGTTTAAATAATAAAATATGGGGTGTTCCATTTAAAATAATTGAGTCATAATGCATGTATTTTTTACACAATAAAATAGGATTAAGGAAAAACATTTTTCTTCTTCTAATTTTGTCTTCTAGTATATATTCCAATACTGAATTGATTTTTCAAACCTCTTATTGCCTCGAAAAAAAAAGTGCCAAATTATGTCAAAACCCATAATGTTATTTAAATGGGAAAAATCAAGTACATTTAAACACGGTCAAATATTAATATTAAACGGAATCATTGAGAGCACACTATTTACTGATATAAATATGTGAATAGATCATTAGAAATCATTATTGTTACTAATTACATTTAAACAAAGAATAAAATTTTGAAGTGCAAAATATATTTTGAATGATACACACTGCAAACAACCGCTTTAATTTTTACTGCATAGACAAGGGAGGGGCTTTGGCCCCTTTCCCCCCCCCCCCCCCTCCTTGGTTAAGCCACTGACTGTGTACAAGGACTTGTGTTTACAGCATAGGCACCGGGATTTATAATATAGATCATTCCTTAAATTTATCCATAAAATATATAGAAAAACTATTAATACAAACCTGTAGAAAATTATAATAACATAAATTGGAAAAAATAACATTTTTAGCTTCAAGTAAAGTGCCATTTCCGGTTATCCAATTTAAACCAAAATCTAACGCCTTCTTAATAATAATAATAATAATAATAATAATAATAATAATTAATAATAATAATTTATTTGCCCAACAGTGTACACCATATAAAGCCCAATGAACATTTTTTGTTTTATTGCGGTACCCGATATGTTCTTGTTACTAATATCATAAAACTTCTTGATTTATTTTTATTTATGTAAACTTTATGTAATCTTCTATAAAACTGTTAAAGAGCTTAAATGGAGAAGTTTATAATGGTTTCGGAGACAAAATTTTGGTAATATTATGAACTCTTAAGATTTATAAAATGGGACTGTTAAGGTTTCTATTACCTTTACATCACATGTATATAACCAAATTATCACTCTTATAAAACCTTCATGTATATTGTGGGTCAAAATGGAACCAAAATATCTGTAGTATTCTCTTTCATTACTATTTTGTATTTATCAGTTGTTATTTATAAAACTTGATATTTTTATAATGGTATTCTGTACTTAAATGAAGTGTTCATAAGTTGTAAATCATATGGAATACTCGTATATATAATTATGTTACAAACCGCATTAGTTCTACCGTAAATTTGAAAACAAAAGTAACTTTACTGTGAAACATATGCATACAACTTCTAATTATTTAACGCGCCTTTAAAATATACATTATTTTCATATTTTTTAATTTCAAAGTTTCAAATATAAATTAAATATTGTTTTCATTTTTTCAATTTTATATTTTTTGTTTTTAAGTTTTACCAAGTATTTAAATAAAATTTGCGTAAAATACGCATACAAACCTAAATATAAATAATGATTACTTATTTTTTAATATACACTCAAGATGGCGGATATTTGTTAGTGAAAAATATGGCGGCACATATTTTAAGTTCGCTGTAAAACGGTTATATTACTAAAAGTTTTATTGTTACAATGTGAAGCACCTTCATAGGAGGTAAAGTAATATGAAACAACATTATAACACTATTTAATTATTATTATAAAACTATTGCTTTCATTATACACTAAGAGTGACAAGAATTACCTAAAATAGTAACCTTATAAAATTTCCGGTAACGTTATACTAACAATGGTAATGTTATAAAACTTTCTTCCATGGTTACTGCTATAGACGCGCACTTTACCGGCAGGTTAACCTAAAAAAAATATTACTCTTGTATTATTATACAACTGATATATCAGAGATTGTATTTAAAAGTTTACACATATCTTTCAAAATTGTGCAAACTATTGAATCAGGACGACATAATCCATTACTAACCATAGTTCCACTGCCATAGCTGTGGAAAACAGATGGAAATTTACAGTGACCGTTTTGTAAAAATCAAGGTTTTCACCAAATTATTAAAAGATGAAAACTCAATACCCAGTCAGGAGTAGAAGAAGCAACTGTGAATCAAAAATAGACAGAATTGTCTTTGGAGGAAGTAGAAACTAATTTATGATTTACAAATACAAAAGTTTTATAAGACTAACATCTGTCACTTACATTTCTCTAAGTTTTACATTTTGTTCCTAAATTTATATAAGTGAATCATATAAAACTGTTAAAAAAATAATAAGTATGGAAGTTTAATTTTAACATCGGTTACTCTTATAAAACTTTTGTATAAAACTTTAAGTTCCGGTATATTCAAGTTATATACTGGCGGCAACAGTAACGTTTCTATTACCTATTTATAAAACGTTACGAGTAAATCACCGAATGAAACGTTACAAACCACTAATATAACTTCGAAACCAATAGTAATACTACATAACTTTTAAATAACTTTATATATTTAAGTAACATTTATATAACAATTATAAAACTAAAAATTTGTAAATTGGTGACTATAAGCTCCGAAAATGTTAGTTGGGAGGACAAAGTACAGTTACATGCATCTAATTAAATTTTGAAAGAAATATACATACAGACATAAAAAAAAATATAAAATATAACATATAAATACATACATATACAAGTATTTTAAAAGCAGAACTAACCAATTCTGTAACATGTATTACAAAAGACATATCTGGTTCAAAAATAACTCCATCAAGATCCTTAAAATGAGATGGTCTTACTAGTACAATGTTATTAATGTGATAATTAAACAAAATTGGATTTTTTATTTTATAATATGACAAAGTTTTGCATTTATCAGAGTTTGGTTTTAAATTGTGTTGGTTACACCATTCTAAAATTTGGTCCAACTGACATTGGAGCCTATGACAGTCTAATTCATTCGTGATTGAGCAGTATATTTTAAATCATCTGCGTAAAACAGATGATCACACATATTAATAAGATTGCTTAGGTCGTTGATATATAATATAAATAAAAAGGGTCCTAATACCGAGCCTTGTGGTACGCCAGAAGTAGGGGTGAAATACTCCGATTGGAAACCATTATATTTAACAAATTGCTTTTTATTAGATAAATATGATTGAAGCAAATAAATTAATTATATTAGACTAAGATATGAATACATGGTTTCAGATGTTTTTGAACGGTTTGAGTAAGAGCGTTAACAAAATTCAGAAACAGACACAACCACAGACATCACGTGAAAAAGTTGAAATCGAATTCTAACGTTGTCATTTACCAAAATCTCGATTTGCGATTTTTATCATGATCCCTATACTTCCTTTACCAAGGGTAGCGGGAGATAAAAACGCTTTTTGTAATTTTGTAGCCCCCCTAATAGTATCTTTGGTTTATATTTTTGTACACCGTATAGACTCTTTCTCTAGTGGGCCCATGTATACAAATCCGGCTTTAGACCCAAACTAGTTAGTATAATTTATAAGAATTATAAATCACTAAATTGTTGTTATAAAATTATAAAGATATTTATTTATTCATATACAAAAATAAATACACAAAAATAAATACACAAAAATAAATACACAATAAAAATTCCATATTTAATAACCAAGACAAACAAAAATTTGTCTTCCAATCGTTGAAAACTTGTAAACAACCAAAATTTGGCTGACTTAATTGTTTACTTCAAAATATTCATAATGTGTGATGATTTTTTAATGGGTTTAAAAAATATAAGGTCGAGGACAATAACAAATTATTGTGGGTTTATTACCTGGCGGGGGTATATATTTGATAGAAATTTGCAAAAATTTAAGAATCTTCTCAGTTTGTCAATAGTCGAAGAAGAACCAAGACAGTGAACAACTTTACCATGTTCTCAAAGGTACGAACAAAATTTTATATTTATATCTAATATTTTTACTCATTATTTGTGTTTCTTATTCTTGTAGCTTTTCCTTGTGACTGTTGTCATGATGATATCAATGATGATATCATTCGCTATAGCCGCCCCCTATAATGATTACGGTGGTTCTTGGGGATATGGCCAAGGATATGGTAATGATTATGGTGGTTACGGACACGGTTGGGGTAATAACGGACATAATTATGGTCATCATCATCATCATCATCATGATAATGGATATGGTTATGGCGGTTGGGGCCAATGGTGACCCTAATCAACACCTAAGGATGTAAATTAATCCCCCCTTTATACATATATGTATAGTTTGTAAGTTGGGAATGCATGTATACAACAAATATATGTAGGTTTTAAAATGTATATATGTACATCAATAAATTTGTATATTGAATAATTTGATATTTATTTATTTTCGTTGTCCAGTTGCACCAAGGCTTAAATTATAAGCGACCCTAAAGCGTTTAAACTACAAATTTAAATCTAATTTTTAACAGTAATGCATAAGAATAAATTTGATACAATTGTCAATGGACATGGGCGCCTGCAGACTTTTTTACAAGATGGGTCGATATTTTTGTTGTAAGAATAAAATGCGCCGCAGGCGAATTTTTAATAATTTTCAAGGTCAAACGTGTTTTAATGCAAAGTAAGACAATATAGAGTTCTTTACAATGAAGCAAATTTAACAAATTCTTAAAAAATTAAAATCAATATTTTATGACGAAATTGCGTATGTACGCTCTAAAAGCGTAGAATTGCCCCTTCTACTAGGCTTTATGATGCGAGATGCGAGCATAAGCAATAACTACAGAAACAGACAATCTGAAAATACAATGTTGCATTAAATTAAAATATTATATTACTGAGTAACAATATAATTATTCTATTGAACTGCTCAAAATAAATAGTATAATTAAATGTTAATTAAATAGCGCTCCTTACAAAATACGGCAACCCTAATCATACGTAGGTACTTTTAATATAAATAAATATGCAATGTCTATTCATTATTTACTTTTCAATTTCTTTATTTCTATATAACAGTAAAATCGATAATTGTGAAAGTTTTGAGAAGAACGTGATCATAAAATGATTAGAATAAACTACGGCATATTAAAGAAAATACAACACCGAAGATAATGTAATATAATGTAAAAATAATTGCAATACACATTTAACAGTACATAACATAATTTACTCATTCTGACACTTCAGCTATTTCGTACTTAGTAATAGATAAAATGTAAGAAAATATTACCAATAATTATTAAAAAATACAATGATACATTGAAATGAAAAAATAAAATTATAATTTTATTTTTAAAAATGGATATAGTCCATAAATGAAAGGGGGGTCAGTCGAACCTTTCGACCCCCGCCCTGTGGGAGCCTATGTCAATGGACCTTTTCAATTTATTGAGATAGAAGATATGAGCAATGGGGATCTGCGCATAGTAAGAGCAACTGAGATCTATAGTGTTTCTTTCTAAAAAATTTAGACGTAAATTGTCAGATAACTTCAAAAAAAATCTTATCGAAATAAGTTACAAATGCTTTTATTGAAGTTAAAATGTCTAACGCTGCTAATTTTCACTGAGAATCCAGGTATTTTAATGACTGCAATATTTTTGACGTTTCGTTTGACAGCCCAACTGGCAGTTGTTCATTTTCTTACTATTTGAAGCGATAGAAAGAGATAGCCGTTAAATTGAAAAGGTCCATTAAAAGGAATTGAAGTTTAAATATTTTTTTATTCTCAGCCCGTCCTATAATATGCCCCACTGACCCGGTTTAGCATTTATGGGATTCGGTTGACTGAACTTTACGTAGCGCTTGACACAAAGGAGATGTCAGCGAAGCATTCCACAGCGTATAAATGTCATAGCGCCCAAATATCATTACATCTAAATTTCACAGCACCTAAACTTTACAACGCTAAATGATGCCCCACCATTAATTGTCACAACGTCTAAATTTGTCCTGGCTTTTTTCAGTCACTATAAGTGGTATTGGTAATACAAAAACTGTAAATATGTTAACATTTGTTTTGAATTATGCAACAGATGGCGAGTTTTAATTGGATATTATGGAGGCTATATACTTTTATATCCAGTAAAAAAAAATTGAGGTGACAAGCCGTAGGGCAAGAGTAGTACATGATTTTTCATCTTTATGTAAATTAATTTAAATAGTTTCTGTTCTGTTCTGTTATTTTTCATCTTTATGTACATTAATTTAAATAGTTTCTGTTTCAAATTTTAACTGGATATTAAGGAGGCTATCCTGAGGCTATATACTTTTATATCCAGTAAAAAAATTGGGGTTATAAGCCGTAGGGCAAGAGTAGTACATTGTTTTTCATCTTTATGTACATTAATTTAAATAGTTTCTGTTCTGTTCTGTTATTTTTCATCTTTATGTACATTAATTTAAATAGTTTCTGTTTCAAATTTTAACTGGATATTAAGGAGGCTATATACTTTTATATCCAGTAAAAAAATTGGGGTGACAAGCCGTAGAGCAAGAGTAGTACATTGTTTTTCATCTTTATGTACATTAATTTAAATAGTTTCTGCTTCAAATTTTAACTGGATATTAAGGAGTCTATATACTTTAATATCCAGTAAAAAAATTGGGGTGACAAGCCGTAGGACAAGAGTAGTACATTATTTTTCATCTTTATGTACATTAAATTAAATAATTTTATTTTCAAAGCTGTGAACAGAAACCATAATGTCTTATTCATAATTTTATTTATATTTCTTAATTTCGTAGCTGTGAATGAGCCTTAAAATTCACTAATCCAAAAATAAGAATTAACTTAATCTTTTTTGTGACTCGGGCTGTAAATGGCGGGAGGTATGGAGTTGGCCACACAAGATTTTTTATTTATGATCCATGGCGGTGGCCAATTTTGAAATAGCCTGAGGCGACACAGAACTTAAATACGCCACTGTATCTACCATATTAATTTTATAAACATTGATGGTTAAGTAAATAGTTTGCGTACAATAAACTGTTCAACAGATTCAATACAGGTGGCTATACTAGTACCATTGCGAGGTTGTATTGCTTTATTTCAAAGAATGCATAATTATGAAAAATGACTGCCGCAAGAATGCATAATTATTTTATTTCGCTGCAATATTAAGTTTTAAAATTTACGTTACATTATTGTAACAGGTCATTAGATACTTTTAAGATTCCTGAATTGAAATTTAGAGAAAAATGATCGATAACAATACATTAAGATGATTTATGTATAAAAATCGATAAAATAAATGTTTCAAAGTAGATAAATATAAAAATACAAATAAATATTATCTGTAAGTAACTGTCTTTGATTATCTATTCTGTAATTTTTCAATGAATACATGATGCATCTTTTAAATATTGAAGTTCAATGCACTTATGCACTATGTAAACTGGTTTTTTAAGAATCATTTACATTCTTATGTCTTAGAGACGTAAGAGACGTACCTTAAATAGAAAATACTAGACTAGGGACCTATATAAGCCTTGAACTATTTTTTAGGTATACTCTTTTAGTGTAGTTGGTTCAGAGTGCAACATAAAATGTTTAAGGTAAATTTTATTACTTGTAATTTAACATAATAACATTTTTTTTACACATATATTCGGGTGTGTGAATTTGTAAGATATTTAAAATTGATTACCTGAAGATGAAGATGTTTTCCAACAAAAAAAAGTTCGATATACAAACTCGAGGTCAGATTATAATGAATCGTAAGTAAAAAAAAGGGAAATACCAGTTACTCACAAGATGAAAACATTTTAAGAAGACTTAATTCGATAAATTTATTAAAATTTAAATAAATTTTAAAAGTAAATAAAATAATGTTTTTATTTAAATAAAATAAAATATTAAATATATTATGAACTTTCACGGTTTGTGTTAATAATAATTTCAAATGAAGAGTTCTTGGTAAAAACAACCATAGTCTGGATATTGTAAACATGAGTCATTATCCCTGTGATGCACTCTCCTCTCCAGCAATGAGTGCCTGTGAAGTGAGCCTGGTAAACGCCCACACAGTACAAATATGTCATCATCATTACCGAAATCTGTGAACAAAGCAGACTGGCACACCCAGCAATGGGTAATATGTCGTGATGATATATTTATACATATTTATTTTTACCTTCCGTTACCCTTGGTAAGCGAGGTATAGGGATCGTGTTAAAAATCGCATATCGAGATTTTGGTAAATGACCACGTTTAAGGTCCCTAGAATGTCTGTGTGTATGTGTGTGTGTGTGTGTGGTTCCTGTTTACGCTCTAACTCAAATACTATAATTCATTTTTAAACCTTGTATTTATACCTTATTCTAATATGGACAGAAGCCATTAGATTTTGGTGTAAATCAGATAACCGGAAATGGCACTTTACTTGAAGCTCAAAATAGTTTTTCTCCGAAAAATACCTTTAAATGTTTATTCGAGGTTTATGTTATTATAAAAATTAAAGATTATTAAATTTTCTACTGGTTTGCATTAATACTTTTTGTATATATTTTATGGATAAATTTATAAAATTATTTATAATTTAAATCACAGATCCTGCGCTTTAAACAAACACAACTAGTTGATTAGACAGTTCATATCTCAAGTGTATGTAACTGACAGATAAATATCACTGTCAAAGAACTAATCATTTGATTTCAAATTAATAATAGTAACGTTTTAAAAAGAAAATAGTAAATAGAACCATAGTTATATGGAATGGATTTTAATACAGTTTCTAATATAACTAAATATGTAAGTATGTATATTTAAATTAATGAAAATTAAATAGTGGGAGGTGTGTGTTGGCCACAACAGATTTTTATTTTTAGTTATACATACAGTGACATATATTTTCAAGGATGCCAAATACTTTGGCCAAACTGTTTTTCGTAAAAAATATCTTAGTCACAAGTTATTACATTTTAAATTTGAGCATTTCTACAAAAATGTCCTATAAAATTTTTTAATCAGGGCCGCTCCGTGCGGTTGGGCAAATTGTGCCCCGCACAAAGGCGCCTGACCATGAGGGACGCCATCTCAGGACGGTGTATAAAAAATGTAGGTCTGATCGCGAATCTGGGGAACCGGGTTCGATCCTGACCGACGCCAAATATTTCAAATTAATTATTAAAATGGCACAAAATTGACCCCTGTAGTGCACTCTCCACGCCAGCAATGAGTGCCCTTGAGGTGACGCCTGTTAAACGCCCACACGGTATAAATATGTCATCATCATTACCGAATTCTGTGTACAAAGCAGATTGGCACACCCAGCAATGGGTAATATGCCGTGATGATATATTTATTTATTTATTTATTTGTATAAAAAATAATAGTATTTTTTTACAAACTGGGTTTATTTATATTTTCTATCATTCATCTTCATTATGTAGATTCTGTCCTTCAACATGTCACAACGGAATTGTTGTATCCAAGTTAATCTGTTCTGTGCGTCCCTTTTCAGCCGTAATTTTATCCGTCCTTAATTTCCGTTAACACTGCAAATTTTCTTCTCCCTCTACCCTTCATCCATCTATCATTGTTATATTGAAATAATAATTGTCGAGTTGATTACAACAAAGAATATTTTTATAGAGCTCATGAATATTGATTACAAGAATGAATCCGACAATGAATTTAGTAGAAAATATTAAAATGAATATTTTCTGGCAAGATTTTTTGCTAAGAGCTCTTCAACTATAGAACCGCAACTTATTATTAAATTTTAATTTAATGCTTAAATAATAATTTAATTTATATTTTTTGAGCTATAGAAAAAAAATAGAACATAATACACGACGATAAAATCTATTATCTTTTCCAGGAATTCTTCGTCCTGATTATCCTTTTAATAGGGCTAACTGCATCCAGCCCCATCCCTCCAGAAATTCTGGAAACGGCCCAGACGAAATTCCAAGGTGGCAACTGGAAACACAATTTTGGATTGCCGAGTTTTGGAAATTATGGAAATTATGGACAATATGGAACATACGCTTCTGTGCCTGTGTTTTCTGGATATCCAGGGCTCTATTCTGGAGGGTATAACAACAAGTTTGGATGGAAATTTGGATAAGAATTTTGGCAACAAGGAAACCAGGAAAATGGAAAATACGCCTATTTGTTATTGGAATTAAACATAACAGTTTTTTATAAAGAGATTTATTGATATTTTTGGTTGTATATTAAGTTGTTTGGCAGAGCTGGATTCAAAAAATTGTATTAATAAAAATATATATTTTGAATTTGTATTAGATATTAGAAATGTATGAAGTAATATGATATATTGTGTAACAATGTATGTTATGTGTATGGACTTAATAAATCAAATATTTTTTGTATATTTAATTGGTTGATGCGTTTTGGAGAAGAACCTAGTGTTACGCCGGCAGACTCTCGAAGTAGCACGATGTATGTTCCAAGCGCTCGCAAAACCCGGGTCGTTATATTAGTTTTTAAAGCAAGTTTAAAAAACAAGTATAAGGACATGAGTTTTGTGCGTTACGTATTGTTTTTCCACTCGGAATTTTACTGGTCTGAAGCAGTAGAATTCGTAGTGGGGAAAACCCATTTCTGACAGAATTTGAAATCTGACAGAATTTAAAGTTACAATTCGAGGTCCAGCACGAAAATGTTTTTCACCTTCCAAGAAGAGACATTCTGACATGACGATTTCTTCACTTCTAAACTAAGTACCGGATTTCTGCAGACGTAAAATTAAGAAACTGTCAGATCGCTAGGGGGCAATCGTAAAGAATGGAGGAGAATATATTTGTGATTAGTTTATGTATTTTTTTTTTTTTAAATAGAAACGTAACAGACTTATGCAATCAATATATATATAGTGGTGACTTCAACGACGCAGCATAGGGGTTTCAATGGTAAAATCTTAATGTGCAGTTATTTGCTCCCCTAAACATACTGCATCCGAATATGCTAATGTTTATAATTTTTCAATTTCTGGGAAAATAAAAGTGATCGAAAACAATAATAACATTTTTGCAGCAATCATCGATGCTATGGAACAAAAGCGCAAACATCTGTTACTACTTAAAGAAATCTTAAATTACGTTCTCGTCAAATTACATTGTTGTAATCAACTATTATATTGTTGTAATCAACACTACAATAAAGGTGTTTTCTTTATCCTTGTTTTGAAAATAATTTTAAACGTCAAGAATCTTTGACAGATGTTTGCACTTTTGTTTAAAACGAGGAAAATGAAAACATCTTTATTATTGATGACAACGATGTAATATGTAATAACTGTTGATTACAACAATGTTGTTTGACAAGTACTAAATTTAAGATTTCTTTAAGTAGCGACACATGTTTGAGCTTTTATTTAAATTTTTGTTCTATGGCATCAATGATTTTTGTAAAAATGTTATTATTGTTTTCGACTATTTTTACGGTTCCGGAAATTGAAAAATTGTAAACAATATTCGGTTGCAGTATTTTTTTCTGTAACAAAAACTTAAATACAATTTTGCTCTAAAATAATTAGGGGAGTAAATAACTGCATATTAAGATTTTACCATTGAAACCCCTATGCTGCGTCGTCTAAGTCACGACTCTGTATAGTGTTTTTAGAAGTCCTATTTTTTGGGTAGGTACAACTCTGTACTAACCGCAATATTTTTAAGAATAGGGGAATGCAAAACAATCCTATTTTTATTTATATTTCCTTATTAACTAGTATATAAACTCCCGAAATTAATGATTGGAATCAATAAGTTTCTTACTTGAGATCAACGTATTAGAAAATTGTGCGACACAAATAATTTAATAATGTTAAAGGTAAGTGTTTTTTTGTAGTAATTAGTATTCCCAAAAACGTAAATTGTTTTTCATAAAGTTAAATCATTGCTATTATTAACGAATTAATATTTTTTTGCGTCTATTCGCACCATACTTAAAAAATAATTGTTATACATGTTCATCATTTTTCAACGAATAAAACTACGTGATGATTCCAGGAAATCATCCTCGTCTTTGCCATCCTCCACTTGGTCTACAGCCTTCCAGCAGGTGGGCCATCTCCATCTGGAGACGTGGATACCATCTCCAAAGGTGTTGCACCTGCAGTAAGCCTAGAAGATGATATCGAAGTTGCCGAAAGCCGTTATGGAGGCGGTGGTCATTATGGAGGGGGGCATCATGGAGGAGGGCATCATGGAGGAGGACATCATGGAGGAGGGCATCATGGGCATCATGGTAGAGGATATGGAAAATAAAGAACCGTGGACATTGACAAAATTAAATAGTAATTTAAATGAAATATATTGTAAGGCATAAAAGTTAATGTAGTATTTTTGAAATAAATATATGTACATATATATGAAAATATTTGTCAAATTAACGTTGAAATCTCTAAATATTTTTACCTCCCGCTATCCTTGGTAAGGGAAGTATAGGGATCGTGCTAAAAATCACATATCGAGATTTTGGTAAATGACCACGTTTTGAGGTTCCTAGAATCCAATTTTAACATTTTCACGATGATGTCTGTGTGTATGTGTGTACCTGTGTATGCACGTGCGTGTGTGTGTGTGTGTGTGTGTGTGTGTGTGTGTGTGTATGTGCGCGCGTGTGTGTGTATGTATGTATGTGTGGATCCTCCACTCTAACTCAAATACTATCATTCAGAAAATATTGAAACCTTGTATTTCGAACTTTTTCTGTAATGGAAAGAGCCCATTAGATTTTGGTAAAAATCGGATAACCGGAACCGGCACTTTACTAGAAGCTCAAAATAGTTTTTCTTCGAAAAATACCTTTAAATGTTATTTTTTCGAGACTAATGTTATTATAAAAATTAAAGATTATTAAATTTTCTATAGATTTGCATTAATACTTTTTCTACATATTTTATGGATAAATTTATGAAAATATCTATAATTTAAATTCCAGAGCCTATGCTTTAAACAAACAAAACGCAGTTATTCAAATGTATGTAACTGACAGATAAATGTCACTATCAAAGAACTAATCATTTCAAAATAATATTAGAAACGTTTTAAAAAGAAAAAAGTAAATAGAACAATAAAAAAGGAATTCAATACAGTTTCCAGCATAAGTAAATATATAGGTATGTATTTAGATGAATAAAAATTAACGATTCACAAAAATGTTTAAGCTAATCCTCATTTTTAAATTAGTGAATTCTATCCTATCCCGGTATTTAAAATTTAATCTTCATTTTATTATAGCTCCGGTGGCTCAATGGTTACCTAGAGCAACGCCTCATGTAATGAGTGCCCTCGAGGCTCTAGGTTCGAATCCCACTAAGGCATGGATATGTGTGAATGTGAACTCACTCTGTAATTGGGATTTAATCCTGTTGAGGAGTTTAAAAAAAGATAGTTACTTGAATTAGATTAGACTATATTTTAAGAAATAAACTGTCGAAATGAGAGTAAAATTCGCTAATCCAAAAATAAGGATTAACTTAATCTCTTTTGTGACTCGAGCTGCAAATGGCGGGAGGTATTGTGTTGACCACACCAGATTTTTCTATTTTGGTTCTTTAATATGTACTTTATGAAACAACCAAAATAGAAATTCCTAAACTTGAAATAATGACGAATATGTTTTTGACAAAAGAATGAAAATGTCTTATGAAACTTGTATTTTAATGTAGTGTGTTCAAAAAAAATTCAAACTCGGAGTACTATGAACAATACAGTTCTTTAAATGTAAGTGTCCATATAAGTGTCTATTTTAAATTACATACTCGTAAAACAACACTATATTGAAGGAAATATTAATTATGAAAATTAATTTTTTATAACAAAAAACATGCTGTAGTATTTATCTATAAATAACTGAATATGTCATTCATATAATATTTCATACAAACATTTATCTTATAAGTAAAACAAACAAATTTACTTAAAATTGTCAAATTCAAATTGTTACAATATAAATAAATAGAAAACAAGTCTGTTTCTTCATTTGTCGTTTTTTTTTTTTTTTGATGATAGCCGAAACAAATTTTATAACTCCAGGGAATTTTTTCCCACAAAATGATTTAAATATTCAATATTGAAATAAGTCTTTAAGTTCTTTGTTAACAGATTAGCACATTGCTTTTAAATAAATGACCTTTACGTCAGTAAAAAATTGCCACGTCCATCTTCGAAACTGACGTGTGGGAAACGGTGTTTATTTTAAATTAATTATGGTTTCTTTAAGTACTTTTTTACTACTTGCTCATCTTAGACACATATATAAAGGACCTAGGTACACAAATTTGTTAGTGTTAATTTACATGTATATGAAAGAAGCATAAAGGAAATACGTGTAGTATTGTACATCACTGCAACATGAAGGTAACTTGAATTTTTTTTTATTTACTTTTGGGTAGTTCAAGGCGAAAACTAGTGGATGTTTTTTAATTTGATTAAAAATTTGGAATCCTAATAGGTTTTTTTTTACATAAAATACAACAATTTAGTAGTATTTTATTCAGTAGTTTGAAGTAATAAATATTTATTTGGATTTTCCAGAAAATTTTTCTGTAAAAAATACATGTGACATAAAATATTTTATTTGTTAAATATAATGATTTTGGTCAACCAAGGTGCAGTGGTATTACCGTTCGTATATCGAAGGTCCTCGATTAAAATCCGGCTAGCATATAAAACATATTTGCTCCAAGAATATTTCGTTTATTTTGAGAGATACAAAATATGTTAATAAACAAAGTTAACTAGACAAACGGGCTCATAAGATGATCATAGTAAAAATTTTGTATCACTTCCGGTTGTAGCGGAAATGGGTACAAGTTTAAATGTAGCATAGGGAATCGGTATTTTATATATTTTTCCAGAATGTAAATAAAATTAGCTTCACAACGATACCAAAATATTATAGTTTTTCTTCAACTATTTCAAAATGGCGACCATTTATTTTCAAAATATGTATTAATAAAATTCCATACGAAATTAAACATAACAAGCTATGAAATAATTTTAATACATTAAATTATACCTTGTACCATTTAAGCCATTCAGTATTACGGAGCATAGGGAATAGTTTTGACCTCTCTGATTGGCTGAAATTAGAGACAAGAGACAAGTTTACCCAATGTAATTTCGGCTACTTCAGATTTGCGATGTTGCCAGTGCCATCTACTGAATGGCTTAAATGGAACAGAGCATAAATCACAAAATTCTTAGAGCACTTCAAGTTCATCTATACTCTGTTCCATTTAAGCCATTCAGTAGATGGAGCTGGCAACAACACGAACTTGAAGTAGCCGAAATTACATTGGGTAAACTTGTCTCTTGTCTCCAATTTCAGCCAATCAAAGAGGCTAAAACTATTCCCTATGATCTGCAATACTGAATGGCTTAAATGGAACAAGGTATAGATAAATACTTTTCTTTTGTTTTAAGGTAATAAAATTGTTTCATAGCATGCTATATTTAATTTTGAATGGAATTTTATTAATACATATTTTGAAAATAAATGGTCGTTATTTTGAAATGGTTATGTACATTATTAAAAAAATATATAAAAATACAGATTCCCTATGCTAGATTTAAAGTTGTACCCATTTCCGCTAATACCGGAAGTGATGCAAAATTCTTACTATAGTCATCTTATGAGCCCCTTTGTCTAGTTTAGGTTTGGTTATTAACATTTTCTTGTATGTCTCAAGATAAACGAAATATTATTGGTGTCAGACTTATGCCAAACACCCTGTATATGAACCAGTGGTCTAAGACAGCAAACTGGTAGCTCATATATTAGACGCGCGCTAGCCAACATGCTAAAATTAAATTTACATGGTGTTTTAAAGTTCTTTTCTTCAATGTTTTTTAGAGATTTCATATGAAAATATGGGGTCTCGTGGCCGCGTGCCTGAGTGTCTGGTCGCGAATCTGGGGAACCGGGTTCGATCCCGACCGACGCCAAATATTTCGATTTTTAAATGGCACTAAATTGACCCCTGTGGTGCACTCTCCACGCCAGCAATGAGTGCCCGTGAGGTGACGCCTGGTAAATGCCCGCACGGTACAAATATGTCATTATCACTACCGATATCTGCGTACAAAGCAGATTGGCACACTCAGCAATGGGTAATATGCCATGATGATATTTATTTATTCATATGAAAATACGTATATAATCTGTTTACTCCTGTCAATAATTATATGCTCTCCCTTCGAAAGATGATCAATAGCGGTAAAGGATGAGGCAAAATGCTGACTTCGTGTGCAACTGAGCAGCGTAAATAGAACTTGTACAAGTTTCAAGGTCACTATTTTGCTCGAGCAGAACTGAGCTCTCAGTTACAAAGGATGCAGCATTCAAGATTTTTCTTGCAAGCATGTCTGTATTCAGCTTTAGCTGTACGGCAGTTATAATACCCAAGGGTTTCCATCCGGCTCGAAAGTCCTTTTTGAAAAATACGTAACAGTACCATTATCATAAATTACCTGCAAACTTTGCAGTAATACATTGAATTTCATAATTTTTCTTTATTTCAGTCTATCATCTTCATGGTATTTCTGACCCTTATGGCGACTGCCTTATGTATACCAGTTCCCAGCAACCAAGAATACCGAAATAACCAACATATTGACGAATCCGATTCATCGTTAGAGCTCTTCGACACCGCTGAATCTGGCTATTATGGCCGTCCAGGCGGCGGTGGACTAGGAGGCGGTGGTGGATTTGGTGGTGGTTATGGAGGAGGCGGTGGATTCGGAGGAGGCGGTGGATTCGGAGGAGGCGGAGGGTACGGAGGTGGCGGTGGGTTTGGAGGAGGTGGGGGACGAGGAGGCGGCTATGGAAAAGGCGGCGGGTTTGGAGGCGGCTATGGAAAAGGCGGCGGGTTTGGAGGCGGCTATGGACGAGGTCATTATGGATAAAGATAAATAAATTTTGGTTGGAATAACTATTAAATAAATTTTATGTAAGTTTTGTATGTACATTTGTGAATAAAATATTTTAATATGCACACATTTTCATTTGTAACGCTACACTCCAGTACTTCAGATTCAGATATTTTAGGTCTATACTATATTGTTCGACAGGCTTACATTTTCAACAAATTATAAAACTTACACAAATGGTGAAAACTTTATACAAAATTCTATTCATATATAGTTTGTCAAAGAATAACAGGCGTAAAAAATATCATTACATTAATATTGTTATATCCACCTATGTCCAAAAACGAGTGAGACATAATATTGAAGTCATCTTTATATGAAACGAATTATAATTATTAGGAAATTCATAAAATTTGCAATGTTAATCATATTATAATTATAGTGTAAATAAGTTGCGAACGGTACATAAATGAGATAAGAATTAAATTTAGTAATTGGTCATATTCTAATTGAAGACTAACGTAAATCCCCAATTATAATAAGATGAGAAAAAAAAATTAAATAGGATTTCTCATGCGTATATAACAAGAAACAAAATATAAAACGTTTCAGTTGTTTTAGAGCGTTATGGTGAACAGAGCACCATGATTAAGGTAAGATATTATTAGTATTTTATAATAATTTATATATGTGTCATAATGTCAACATTATAACCCTTAACCATAATGAATCCATTACTCAGTACTCAGTACCATAATGAACTATAGTAACGAAATACTTGTTTACAATTAATCAAAAACAGTATAATTAACAACGAGTTAACAGATTGTATATTTGAAATAAATTGTGAAAATATTATGTCAGCCATCAGGAATCGAACCCAAAACGTCTACCTTTACAAAACATTTATACGATAAGAGCAACCAATAGCTTAGTTGGTAAGAGCGCTACTCCGGCAAGGTGGACGTCTTGGGTTCGAATTCCGATATCTGACATGATCTTTTCACAATTTATTTCAAAAACAGCATACCTGATTTTTTAAATTATTATTTTTTTGTGAATACCAAATAATTTATTTTAATTTTTCTCTGTTCGATAATTACTACGTTTACATGTAGTTCTGAAAATGGTATCAGTTTTTAATCAAAATTACGAGAAACAGTTTACCTGTAATTTTCAAAACAGGTTTACAGATTGATTTGAAAACAGTGTCAGCGCATGCGTATTTGGCTGATATAAATGACAGATTCTTTTCACTCCAAATACTTTGATTTGCCATTATTCCAATTATTTTTACCATCCGTCAGCTTTAGGTAAGGAAGGTATTGTCTTTGGTCAAAAAGGTTCCCTAGAATGCGATTTTACTATTTTTACGATGATGTCTGTATGTATGTACGTATGTATGTACGGATGGATGTATGTATGTGTGTGTGAACACGGTTCCAAAACTCAGTAAATTTTAATGATTGATGTTAAACTATTACGGTATTTATTTTATTGTTGTTGCAGATTATTTGTATAGTACTCTTCTTCCATTTGTGTTCAACATTGCCAACCAAAGACAATGAAAATCTTAAAGAAGGGACAATCAAAATATTACATTCAAAAACTGGAGACTACGATGATAATATAATAAAAGTAGACCCTCTAAACATAAAGAAAACTGACAAAATATTTCAAGAAACATCAACAGTATTTTCACTCTCTTCGGAAGATACCGACGAAAACAACAAAGAATCTACAACACCTGATACACTATCATCATCCATATCATCATCAGTATCATCCGATTCCAGCGATTTGGAAACCGCAGCTAGTTATGGTTGCTGTGGAGGCGGTAGAACTTACATAGTTAAAGTGCGCCCGGTATATCGTTCCCATGGTTACGGGCGAGGGTGGGGGCATAAAGGATATGGAGGCGGTCATGGTGGGGGTTATGGTGGGGGCTATGGTGGGGGTTATGGGGGAGGTCATGGTGGGGGTTATGGGGGAGGTTATGGTGGAGGCGGTGGATATGGTGGCGGAGGAGGATTTGGAGGTGGGGGTGGCTACGGGGGCGGTTTTGGTGGTGGGGGAGGGTTTGGATTTGGTGGGGGGTATGGCGGAGGGTGGGGAAAATGAAACCAAACAATGTATAAAATGAAATGAAGAAGTTTCTGGGATTCAGCTATATTTATTACTTCATTGTCGACAGTTTCGAGCCCACAGATTTTGTTTTATATCTATTACCTACATACACAGTGCAGTGCGTAATATAAGAAATTATTAACAAAATTTAGATCTTAGATACATGAAAGTTGATATAAATATAAATATACATAATATTTATGTGTATAATAGATTTGATTAAACATGGAAATAGTCTATATAAAATAGTTATTGTCTATTTCGTTTGAGAAAGATGTTCGATATTTAAAAAAAAAAAAATTTGACAAGAAGGAAGTAACAAAATTTTATCTAATATAATTTTGAGCTCAGGAATTAATATTAAAACTTGTCAAAAGTGTACAATATATTTTAATATTTTAAATAATTAAATCAAAATAAATTTGTATTTTACGAGCGAGCAAAAAAGCTCTTTGTCGCGCGTCTCCCTTGGCAATATGCGAAAAAGAACTTTGTTGCTCACTCCTCAAAAAACATTAACTTTATGATGACAAATGAAAGCGTAAATGTCTATTTTTCATAGCACTCGTAGAAAAAAAGATAATCGTTAAGCACATTATTTAACAAAGTTGTTAACAGAATAAAAAATATAAAAATATGTGCAAAAAAGTGTGCCACACCCTAGCAGACAATATAGAATAAGTACAGATCAGTTTTTTCCTGCGGACTTAATGAAGGTAGAAGGTTAAGTCAAGGTTTAATAAGTTTACACTTATATGTTATGAAGGTCAGTTATTTAAAAAAAAGAACAATAATAAATGTAAATTAGTCAGATATAAAAATTGTTATTTAATTTTAGTATTATGTTTGTTATATTTTAAGATGTTATTGTAGCTATGAGAGCCCGTGAGGTGACGCCTGGTAAATGCCCGCACGGTACAAATATGTCAGCATGATTACCGATATCTGCGTACAAAGCAGATTGGCACACCCAGCTATGGGTAATATGCCGTGATGATATATATTTTTATTTTTTTAGAATAGATTTTTCTACATTGTATCAGTTTTTAATTTTGTATTGTTATGGTCATTGTTTCTAGTGTCTGCCTTTTTTGTAAGTTATGTTCTGTGTCTAATTTCACTGTATTATCAAAAATTAAATTGTGAGTCGAATGGCGAACAAGAGCGCATTTATTATTATTATTAGGATTTCAAAGTAGCGCCTGAAGAAGACCCTTGAAGAATACATGTGGCTGAATCCCAAGAACTTTTTTATTTCATGAACTACCCAGCCATGACCAAGAAACAACCCTTATACCAATATATAAATAATATAAATGTATATTTGTAAATTATAAATAAATTGTAAATTGTACTGCATAAATTATTTTGAAATACCTCGATTTTGCAGCGATAATTATGTTATAATTATACATACAACGGTACATAAAATTAATTATGAATTAGATTTAATATTAGTCATATGCTCATTGAAGAACAGCGTAAATCCCAGAAATTATATGATTTGAAAAATTATATAGGATCCTACATAAATACACTATATAATGAGAAATATAAGACAAAATATTTCATTCTTTTTAAAGTTATATGATAAACTAATCAACATGATAAAGGTAAGCTTGTGTCTATATTTTATAATAATTTCTCCAACACTATTTTGGAAATTGCACATTCCACAACTAAAAATTATGTTGGAATCAGTATCATTCCAACAAACTGTGTGGAATAATTCCACACGGCTTTCGACAAATCAGAATGTTTAGCCGCACATTAGCGCGATATATCAAATATCTTGATTCAGTTGCTATTGTTACGTCTCTTTGTTTTATATTTATTTATTTTTGAATTTGCGTCTGACGTTTTGAACAGTTTTGGAGTTTTCTGTTGACTTATAATATTTCGTATAATAGGGGATTACAGCTCAATCGAATTAGTAAAAAATAATGAAAGTAGATGCTTAATAATGAATATTAATAAAGAAATAGAATGATATAATTGAAATACTTCGGAAATAAGGGGGTTTTTGTTTTAGCAGCTCGTCACTCATATCCATATATATTATTTTGATTGGCGATTTAAAGACCACCTATAAATACAGAATGTCTCACAACTCGCGCCCCAGAGCGAATGAGGAAACACAAGACTGCACTCGGATGTTTAATTTCGAAGAAAAATAAAATCTAGCTTAAAAGATATTCGAGAAAAGACGTCTTAAAATGGACCAATCAGAGACCTACACCTTTAACGTGTGTTTGCCGTAGTTTTACGTTACTAGGATTTCATACAAATCAAATCTTCTTTAAAATGTGTGGGCGACTGTAGTTTTCGAAAAATGTCAGTGTCAAATTAAATTTGACAAGGAGATTAAAAAAGGCAAATTTTTACCATGTATTCAGCCGCTGATTACTTAGAAATGCTTATAATTTTCGGAGAATGTGGACGTAACGCCAGAGAGGCAGCACGAGTCTATTCGGAACGTTTTCCGGATAGAAATCTTGTGGATCATAAAGTGATATTGAGAACCATCGCACGGACGCATAAGACCGGTCAAGTTATGCCAGATCAAATGACAATAATATTTTCGTTTAACACATTTTACACAGCTGCTACAATACGTTGCACTGTACGATATAAATGATGATCTCGGATGACACCTTCGCTAACCGAAATTTGTTGACAGTGAAAAGTCAACACTAAAGTGTCAAAATTACAGTAAGTCAAACAAATTTTTAGTAACTCACTAGTAGTATTTTTAAAACCTAGCAACCCGTTTTATTTTGTAATAATATCATCACACCTCAAGATATCCTTCCGGGATTGGTGGATTAAAAGTCTTGTAACTCCGTTATGCAAGCAGCCGCAAATTATTTTCTTCTATTTGTTGGCAACCTATTGTCGTCGGCAAGTGTCAGTTTCGTCTGGGGCGCGAGTTGTGAGACATCTGTATATAACGAATACCAAGTTAGGGGTGGACTCTACTACCAATGGAAATAGACAAATTCAAATAGCGGACACGTGGCTACCAGTCCAGTACTGCAATTCTCAAATAGTTTTTATTTGAATATAAATTTCTTGCATTGAACTTTATAATTTTGATACACTTGCAATTATAAAGCATGCAGACTTGTACAGTGTTACAATATTAATTTGTTTTTTATAAATATAGCATACATTTCAAGAACATTTTAGATCCACGAAGAAAACAGTTTTATATAAAAACTTATATTCGTGACGTCACATCTATATTTTCAAATTTCGGGGGACCATAACTCGCTTATTAATAGGATTTTTTTCACCGGATTTTCACTAATAGTCTTAGTTTTACTTATACTTTCCGCTGAAATTTAAAAAAAAATGGTGGAATCCCCTATTTCTAAAATATTGTTGGAGAAGGGTACCATGCGTTTCCTATGCCAGACTATATTGTACTGTATTTCAATATTTATTTGATTATAGTTATTGCAGGTTGTATGTATAGTATTGTTGTTCAATTTCTGTTCTACATTACCGACAAAAATCAGCAAAAATCTTGAAGAAGAATCAAACAAAATATTGCAATCCAAAAATGAAGATTTGGGAGACAATACAATAAAAATAAACCCTGCAAACACAAATAAAATATTTGAAGAAACATCTTCATCCAAGATATCTTCAAAAAATTCGGCCCAAAACAATGAAGAAACTCTATCAAATATCCTTCAAACGTCTGCCTCATCTGCATCACCACTGAATATATCATCAGTGAATGTATCATCCGATTCTAGTGACTTGGAGGCAGAAGCAACTGGTTGTTGCTGTTGTCAACAACAACAACGTCCACAACAACAACGTCCACAAAGTACGGGTACTGCCTACTTATTAGTACCAGTTATGGTACAGCGTCGTCCTACTAACCGCCGTCAGAGTGGTCATAGAAGAATGATGGGAGGGGGACACGGCGGAGGTTATGGTGCAGGGGGTGGTTCTGGCGGTGGAGGAGGAGGAGGAGGTGGTGGTGGCGGCGGCGGGGGAGGGGGATCTGGTGGAGGATTTGGATTTGGTGGCGGCTTTGGAGGAGGATCAGGAAAATAAATTCACCAAAAAATGAAAACCTTTATATACTCGGTGTTAGTCAAAAAGCACGTCATATGTATTTAAAATGGATAACTAGTTTTCCTTACGCAAAAATTCCCATTAAATTTTAGACAAAAAGGTTTCAAAAATTTAAGTAACTAAATTATACGCCCAACTCACGGAACAGATTTTATTTTACACTTTTTGCAACTTCTAAAATTGAAATTGAAAATCTGTCCAGTGATTTAGGTATAATATAAAAACAAAATATGTTTAGGGTTTTAGATATATTTATAAAATTTAAAACTGGATTTTACAAGTTACTATAAACATTCAAAATAACGTGAGAAATATTCGTTTTCCGGGAATGGACTGTGTCATATTTTGAGTCAGAGCTCAACGTTTCGCCCGCATCTTCAGGAGCAAGGGGGATAATACTGTCTTAAACAAGGTTACCCGACGTGTAAACCACGCTAGAAGCCAAATTACCAAGTTGGGTTATTTGGCCTCTAGCGTGGTTTACACGTCGGGTAACCTTGTAAACTGAGTATCCCCCTCTTGTTGCTTAAACTTGGCCTCTAGCGTGGTTGACACGTCGGATAACCTTGTTTAAGACAGTACTATTCCCCTTGCTCCTGAAGATGCCCCATACGACTGCGGACGAAACGTTGAGCTCTGACTCAAAATATGACACAGTCCATTCCCGGAAAACGAATATTTCCCATGACTCAGACTGTGGAAGCCTACGCAATTATTTCATTTAAAATAATATCTGTTTAGTGATTTTGATGTAGAATTAAATTACCTACAAATTTTGTCTCAAACCCTTTTGCCTAAGATAAAAAGAAATATTGATTTATCTTGTTAAAAGCCTATGGGCCGCTTTTTAATTAACACCTTGTATATCATTAATGTTATCAAAACGTATGGCAATATAATATGTGAATTATAATTGTTTATAATTATTATAATCATAAAAATAATAAACTAAGTATTACTCACTTACTGTAATGTTTATTTAATTGTGTAACAAATGCATATAGTAAAGTAAACAATCTAAACAACTTGTTAAAATTTATAAAAATTTATAACTAATAGAAACAAATTTATGACTATTTTCAAATCTTATTTTTCTTTTAAATTTTGTGCGTCGATCGTGCAAAAAATAATATAAGCATCACGAACGTTAAGGAATTACCAATCTCAGACAAAATTGGAACCTTCGCTTCGCTCAGTCCCCATTGTCTTCGATCGGTAAACTGTCCTTACCGTTCTTAATACTTAATATACTATTTAATATGTATATTATTTTAATCATTTGAAGTCTTGTAACCATCCACTAATTTTTCAATTTGAGATAAAAAACATGCTTTTGTGGGCAATAAATTTTAAAATAAAGATTTCTTTAAACTATTTCAAAATTTCATTACATGCTTGTTACTTTTCAATTATTTTTCGATTAAAAATTTTAATTTAACATTAATTAAACAATTTTTAAACATGACTATATAAAAGTAATGTACCATTTTTTGTTATTAACAAAGCATTTTTCTGAGAACATCATCATGATTAAGGTAAGAACTTATTTTACTAATTTCCGCAATTTCTAATAGTTAAGATGTTATTTGGAAATTAAGGGCCACTTTTACAATCATTAGATAAACCTCGTATAACGCTATACCAGGTATAAAATTGGAAATTGTATTTTACAAACCTCGGACAAACCTCAGATAGGATAAACATTAGTATTTCTTATCCCACGGAAATCGGTCGTATAAATGTCAGATAACTTTATCCCTGGTTCTTATGGATACCACGTAAACACAAACGATGTTTTGTTATTCATACGTTTGACACATGTCAATCAAGTATTTCATCATGACTGTCAGAATCAAAAATAACATTTATATCACCTAACATCATAAAAAATAGAAATTAGAAGGCAGAAATAATAACAATATTGAAGAAAAATAGTCTAACAAGCAGATAATTTTATTGTGCCAATATCAACCTAAAGTGATTTAACGTAATTCCCGTTATAACTATCTGACAGATAAAAATGCATTGTAAAAGACAGTCTTGTTTATCGAAGGTATAATTGCTAGAATAAAGTTATACCTCCGGTAGCCATACCATAGTTTATCCATCAATTGTAAAAGTGGGCCTTAATAGTACAATTATTTGATTGCTTTTGAAAAACAAAAAATAATCTTAGGTGACTTCTCAAACAAAAAATCTCATGTAATCGAGTCGTAACTCTCATAGTTTTCGAGATAGCAGGGGTAAACCCTGTCTTATATCTCGGAAACTATTGAAGATCGGACAAACATTGATCAAACTTTTCTTACTCATTTTTGTCAGTACTAAATGCCGTTAAAGTATGTACCAGAAGTTGTGAAACATCTAAATATTTCTGGATATGGCTGCAATTTATTTTATTTTTCATTTGTGCAGATTATTCTTACCGTCTTACTCTTCAATTTTTGTTCGTCTCATAGCCAATATATAGAAAATGATTTTGAAGGCAGACAATTGCCACCGGAAGCATATGGTGAAGAGGATAATAAGCCGAATTATGATTATAATTATTTCCCTGCAGAAGAACAAGGTCCCTATAGAAGTCATAAAAGGGTTCAATATGGTCAGTTTCCAAGAGGACCTTCAAATACCAGAGAAATGATTGTTAATCTCGTAGCGAAACAAGCATTTAAACAACTTTGTGAAAATGCAGACAAAGAATTTGAAGATCAGTATAGTATGTCTTGTTTTGCAACATCATTATCAATGAGATGGGCAATTAGTACAATTTGTGCTCTTCATGCTGCTGATGTACTTAAAATTAAAATGAAATACGCACAACTTCCAGAAAACCGACGGGGTTTTATTAGAGATGTACTCCAGACAACAGGCAATGGAATCAAGAAAGCCGGCAGAAAATTGAAGGATGTAACTATTACTGTAGGCAAGAAAGTAGGCAATGGATTCATGACAGGAGGCAAAAAACTGTGGGAAGGAACTAAAATTGTAGGCGAGACAGTAGGCAGTGGAATAAAGACAGTAAGCAAAGCAGTAGGCAATGGAATCTGGAAAGTAGGCTCAGGAATCAAGACAGTAGGCGGGCAAATAAAGAAAGCAGTATCTACAATATTCTAGAATAGTTATGTCTATACAAGGTGGTGACTTGAACGACGCAGCATGGGGGTTTCAATGGTAAAATCTTAATGTGAGAGCAAACTTGTATAAAGGTTTTTGTGACAGATGTTTGCGCTTTTGTTTTTTTGTTCCATGGCATCAATAATTTTAACAAAAACATTATGATTGTTCTCGATTATTTTACGATTCCGGAATGTAAAAATTATAAGCAATAGCATATTCGGATGCAGTATTTTTTTCTATAGCAAAAAACTAAATACAATTTTGCTCTAAAAGAATTAGGGGAGCAAATAACTGTACATTAAGATTTTACCATTCCATATGCTGCGTCGTCCAAGGCACCAGCCTGTACATTAAAAATAAATTGTGTAAAGATCATGACAGCCACCTGGATATGAACCCGGTCCTTTTACTTTGCTTACTCCGGCAAAGTAAAAGCTGACATGATCTTTTCACTATTATTTCGGAATGTATTGCTTAAAATGTAAATTTATAATATTTTTTGCACGATTGGATTATTTTTTATATTTACCAATAGTGTTTCCAAGACAGTAGGTTTTATTTACAAATTACTGAACGGTAAGTGATGTGAATCACGTCGGTAAGTGATGTGCTTCACTTACGGTAAATAAATACAAACAAAAATCAAAGCTTACTTCAATGTTTTTTTTAATGTCAAAATAATTTTCAAATCTTATTTTTCTTTAAAATTTTGTGCGTCGACCGTGCAAAAATAGTATAAGCATCACGAACGTTAAGGAATTACCGATCTCAGACAACATTGGGACCTTCGCTTGGCTCAGTCCCCAAACATGGTCTTCGATCGATAAACTGTCCTTACCGTTCTTAGTACTTAATATACTAATAATATTATGTGTCAACAATAACTATACATCAAAACATCTGAAGCTAAATTATGCATTTTATAAAAGCGAAAATTGTACCATGGCGAAATTTTTGTTTTCAGATCTGTGCCTAAATAATTATGTGACCGCGATACATATATGTACCAGCTGGTATTTTTACCGGTACACATGTGTACTACCAGATTTAAAATTCTGTCTTTATGCTAGTACTAATATGAGCCGACGACAGTTGACTGAAAAGCAGCTGGAAGCTCTTATTGCAGAAATATCAGAACTAGAACCCTTCTCTTCTGGATCTAGCGACAATTATGAGCCTCAAAGACATATTTCTCCGCCCGAAACACCATCAAATGCATCAGAAACTTATTATGTAGTGCATTCATTTTATTTTGAATAAATATGTGATCTAAGAAATATGTTTGAAATTCTTATTACATTATTTGGTACCTGATGGTACATCTATGTACCACACTAAAACTTTGTTGGTGTGTATATGTACCATAGTCCCACGTCCACCCCCATCAATTAATTTAATTTTTAATAACAAATGGCACAACCATTTCTATTTTTAAAAAAACACAATTTATATTCAGGAACGAAATAGTTAGGCTTGATTTACATTAGCGGTACAATGACGGTACAATAACGGTACGATACTTCTTGGTCCAATGTATTTTAATGGACCCATTTACATCTACGTTCTCAGTACGATGACGGTACAATGACGGCCCAGTGATATTTACTGATATACGTTAGCAATACGACCAGGGTACAGTATAGTTTTGTTTCTGTTGAAAAAATATTGTATATCATAGTAACAGCGTAGTATTTACATGCAAAGGGAAGTAGAAGGTTGCGTTTGAAGAGTACGTGCAGTTCAAGTTGACGTTCATGTCAAAATCAGCCAAGTGAAAGTAAACATATGCCAGTAAGTGATTGACATTTGACATGTTTTTGACTTTTTCATATTTGTCTTTTAGTTAAACCAAGATTAAAAAAATCTGATGTGGCCAGCACATTACCTTCCGTCAGTTCTATGTATTTTGTACAAATTTCATATAGAAAGTTCCTTGCTAAATTAAATATTCTATTTCTTGTACATTACCTTCCGGCAGTTGCATGTATTTTATGCAAATTTCATAGAGAAAATTATTATTTTGTGACGTTTTCTATATACAGCGTAATGTATCTGCAGAAATAAAAGATTTAATATTATTATTATTTCTTGTACATTACCTTAAAGCAGTTGTATGTATTTTATACAAATTCCATACAGAAAGCAAAAGATCCTATATTTCCCGTAAAATTATAAGACAAACACACTATCTCAATTTCACTTGACACTGACATCTTTCAATCAGAATTTTCTTAATATAGTAGCTGTTTCCAAAGCTATGGCTACTTTATGAAATTTAATTTCTTTATAATTTTTTAACTCTATATCCATTTAATATTAAGTATAAAATGCAGTCAAATCGTATAGAGAATAAAATATTCTTTAATATTTATAATAACATCAAATGTGAAAAAATTATATTTAACATAGTTTTTTCAAGAAAAACTGTTAAAATCTTCAAATAATGGTACTTCCGGTTGACCAATTGTAACCAAAATCTAATCAGCTCTTCATATGGATGTAACAAAGAAGTATACGAAAAAATTATAATTTTTGTAACTGTAGTATTAGAGTTATCGCAGACGAAAATTTTGTTACACACACACACACACATCCACACACACACACACACATACAGACATCATCGTAAAAATAGTAAATTCGTATTCTAGGGACCCTAAAACGTGCTTATTGATTAAAAACTCATCATCGAATTTTTTGACCAAAGACAATACCTTCCTTACCTAAAGGTGACGGAAGGTAAAAAATATTGATTTATCTTGTTAAAAGCCTATGGGCCGCTTTTTAATTAACACCTTGTATATTATTATCAAAACGTATGGCAATATAATATGTGAATTATAATTGTTTATAATTATTATAATCATAAAAATAATAAACTAGGTATTTCTCACCTACTGTAATGTTTATGTAATTGTTTAACAAATGTATATAGTAAAGTAAACAATCTAAACAGCCTGTTAAAATTTATAACTAATAAAACAAATTTATGACTTGTCATTTTCATTTATTATTTTATTACTGAGTGTTTGCAACTGTTATTGATAATAATTTAAACAGAGTATTGAAATTAATTAAATAAGATACAGAATATGCCCCATTATTCTACAAATAATTGTATAAATATACAGACACCCTAAATACAAGAAATATTTGTTGTTATAGTAGACTAAAAACGCAAAAATTAATAAATTTAAATATATATTAACATCTGCTCCGAATATTTACGACTCCGCACGAAACTAATCGAAATAAATATCCGTGTATGATGAAAATGGGTAGTTCAGTAATTACGTCATATGCGGCGCGCTTCATTTAAACTACTGTCCTACCGGTAAACACATTTTACGAAGTGAACCTTATTGCCACAGTAAATAAGAACTATAATTTTAAGCATTTCGTCGCCAATATCTTAATTAAAAAATCTGATGTGGCCAGCACATTACCTTCCGTCAGTTGTATGTATTTTGTACAAATTTCATACAGAAAGTTCCTTGCTAAAGATTATATTTCTTGTACTTTACCTTCCGGCAGTTGCATGTATTTTATGCAAATTCCATACAGAAAATTTATAGCAAAAGATCCTATATTTCCAGTAAAATTATAAGACAAACACACTATAGGTACGTTCCATCGGTGTCAGAAATCTTACTACTTCTTCTAGTAGAACCTCAATGATCGTTCTCTTGCGTCAAAAAAATCTGAATATTCCTACGAATCATTCCAACTTCAGAGCTGGAAGCGCTGGTTGGAAGATATACGAGTATAGATTGGAGATAAATTCAAAATTGTACTAGCCGACTGTCGCGCGTACCTTTCTGTTACATTTGTCAATGTTCAGATTAGACTGTGCTCAAAGAAATACCTCCTTTACATTTTTATTATTTAATATATTTTTATATAATTATAATCTCTGTAATAACAACATTTTGAAGATCTAAAATAAACATACAAAGTTAGCTTTAGTTGTCAACTAACAATAACACATAAACACTCCCACTGTTCTATCGTATTTATTTTTTACTTGACAGTTATTTGCCAGTAAGCGTTCTATTGCTTTAAGAATATTCTTATTCTAGTAGGAATATTTCTGACACCGATAGAACGTACCTTATGTCAATTTCACTTGACGCTGACATCTTTCAATCAAAATTTTCTTAATATAGTAGCTGTTTCCATAGCTATGGTTACTTTATGAAATTTAATTTCTTTATAATTTTTACCTTCCGTCACCTTAGGTAAGGAAGGTATTGTCTTTGGTCAAAAAATTCGATGATGAGTTTTTAATCAATAAGCACGTTTTAGGGTCCCTAGAATACGAATTTACTATTTTTACGATGATGTCTGTATGTGTGTGTGTGTGTGTGTGTGTGTGTGTGTGTGTGTGTGTGTGTGTGTGTGGATGTGTGTGTGGATGTGTGTGTGTGTGTGGATGTGTGTGTGTGTGTAACAAAATTTTCGTCTGCGATAACTCTAATACTACAGTTACAAAAATTATAATTTTTTCGTATACTTCTTCGTTACATCCATATGAAGAGCTGATTAGATTTTGGTTACAATTGGTCAACCGGAAGTACCATCATTTGAAGATTTTAACAGTTTTTCTTGAAAAAACTATGTCAAATATAATTTTTTCACATTTGATGTTATTATAAATATTAAAGAATATTTTATTCTCTATACGATTTGACTGCATTTTATACTTAATATTAAATGGATATATAATTAAAAAATTATAAAGAAATTAAATTTCACAAAGTAGCCATAGCTATGAAAACAGCTACTATATTAAGAAAATTCTGATTGAAAGATGTCAGTGTCAAGTGAAATTGACATAGTGTGTTTGTCTTATAATTTTATTGAAAATATAGGATCTTTTGCTTTCTGTATGGAATTTGTATAAAATATATACAACTGCTTTAAGGTAATGTACAAGAAATAATAATAATAATAATAAATCTTTTATTTCTGCAGATACATTACACTGTATATCGAAAACGTCACAAAATAATAATTTTCTGTATGAAATTTGCATAAAATACATGCAACTGCCGGAAGGTAATATACAAGAAATATAATATTTAATTTAGCAAGGAACTTTCCGTTTGAAATTTGTACAAAATACATAGAACTGACGGAAGGTAATGTGCTGGCCACATCAGATTTTTTAACTCTGTATCCATTTAATATTAAGTATAAAATGCAGTCAAATCGTATAGAGAATAAAATATTCTTTAATATTTATAATAACATTAAATGTGAAAAAATGATATATAACATAGTTTTTTCAAGAAAAACTGTTAAAATCTTCAAATGAGGGTACTTCCGGTTGTCCAATTCTAACCAAAATCTAATCAGCTCTTCACATGGATTTAACAAAAAGAAATACGAAAGAATTATAATTTTTAGAATTGTAGTATGGAAGTTATCGTAGACGAAAATTTTGTTACACACACACACACACACACAGACACACATACATACATACATACATACATACATACATACATACACACACACACACATACAGACATCATCGTAAAAATAGTAAAATCGTATTCTAGGGACCCTAAAACGTGCTTATTCATCAAAAACTCACCACCGAATTTTTTGACCAAAGACAATACCTTCCTTACCTAAAGGTGACGGAAGGTAAAAACGTTAGCTATTTCAGCTATCATTCATTTAAGTAATTTGTAATAACAATTATTCTATTTGTTTTAAAAAAACTTTGCATGAAACTACATGTTCGTTCAATTTCGAACATGTTTTTTGTACAACCAGACGCGAAGACGCATTTCACAGCCAGAATACAGACCGCGATAAACAATCACTTTGACACTTGACACTTACATGGTTTTGTTTATCAAATGTGAATTTACGGTAACACAATAGCTATTTGTGTATTAAGAGCGCAAAATGGGACATTGTCGATTGAGAGGTTGTTGCCGCGCGACGCAGGAGCGAGGCATTCTCTCGAAATCGACAATGTCCATTTGCGCTCGAAACACACACAAGATTTATTCTACAGTCGCCACAATGGGGTCCTCCACCATAACAAAAATTTATTTTTTATTTATTTTTACTTATCGGTATTTTCCATTCTTCTGCAGCTATTACTTCAATCTAATCTAAGCATTTTATACTTTCGTTTTTGTAAATGAATGCCCTATTTTATTTTCACAGCAGTGCGGCATTTTGTTTGGTTATGTAAGTGGGTAATATGTAACTACAGTGTCATTAATTCCTGACTAAACTTTTCCATTAAGAATGTAGCCAAGTAACATTTCTCAACATTGTATAGTTAGAAATTTGAGGAGCGAGCGTTTTTTCTACTTTGTCGCTCTAGAGCGGCAAAGTGACATTTTGCGTTGACAAAAGAGAACGCAAATGGCTACTTTGTATATAGACTGTAGAAAAAACTATTTTTGCACGATCGAGTTATTTTTTATGTTCACCGATAGTATTTCCAAGACCGTAGGTCTTATTTACAAATTACTGAACGGTAAGTGATGTGCAGGAGACGAGCAGGTAAATAATTAAAAACAAAAATCAAAGCTTACTTCAAAAATGACAAATAATTTTATTTAATATATCAAAATGATTTTAAATCTTATTTTTCTTTTAAATTTTGTGCGTCGATCGTGCAAAAAATAATATAAGCATCACGAACGTTAAGGAATTACCGATCTCAGACAAAATTGGAACCTTCGCTTCGCTCATTCCCCATTGTCTTCGATCGGTAAACTGTTCTTACCGTTCTTAATACTTAATATAATATTTAATATATGTATATTATTTTAATCATTTGAAGTCTTGTAACCATCTACTAACTTTTCAATTTGAGATAAAAACATGCTTTTGTGGGCAATAAATTTTAAAATAGAAATTTCATTAAACTATTTCAAAATTTCATTACATGCTTGTTACTTTTCAATTATTTTTCGATTAAAAATTTTAATTTTACACTAATTAAACAATTTTTGAACATGACTATATAAAAGTAATGTACCATTTTTTGTTATTAACAAAGCATTTTTCATGATGGTCATGATTAAGGTAAGAACTTATTTTACTAATTTTCGCAATTTCTAATAGTTAAGATGTTATTTGAAAATTAAATAGTACAATTATTTGATTGCTTTTGAAAAATAAAAAAAATCTTAGGTGACAAAAAGTCTCATGTAATCGAAATTTCGATTTAAGTATCATTCACAACAAAAAAATTAACGTAGCGGTAGAATTAGTGGCAGTGGTAGTGGCCTGGGTAAAAGATTGAATGCGTTATAGCAATTGTATTCGTTCACATCTAAAAATTTAGAAAATTAGTAATAGCGCAGTGGCAACAGCAGCGGTAGGAGTTTGCAAACTCCAAACTTCTACGTTGCTACTACGCTACCGCTTAATTTTTTTGACAGTTTTGACGTTTATTGACATCCGATTTCTGATTTGATCAGATAAAATGAGCAATAGAAAAAGGATCATTTTGTGGTGTGCCTCAGACGTTGCGCTATATAAACAAACAGACTTATTAATAAACTTTGCACAATTGAAAGTGAGCCATTTTCGCTTATTTCAAAGGCAATTTGTGCACACGCATTTACTTTTTTTGAAATAATTTTAAATTCCCTTAATCTCGTCGCTTATCTCATACAATGGAGTGCTTGTAGATAAGTGTAATTAATAAGTCATCATCTATGTTAGTTGCTTTTTGTGCAAAAATAAAATGACAGCTATAACTGTCAACCTTGCACCCTAGTAATTTATAATAAAAATTTGATGTGGACACCACACGACTTCCTTGTACGCAAGACCAATATGACGATGAAGTATAGACCCAAGTATAAAATTGCACGTATTTGACGTAATTTGACATTAACATCTATTTTTTATTTTTTCGTTATTTTTTGTCCTAATCCATAGCAAGCTTCATTACAAAAACCAAAAAGTATATAAGTTTTAAATATACATATCTCGCTTATACAAAGGGCTAATTTAATAATACTTGATGTGCTAGACGCAGAATTTAATTCTCTAAAACTTTTATTTGAAGCATTTATTTCTAACATCAAAATGAAACCATTTTATTCAAGAAAAACTGTTAACAACTTCAGGTAATATATCACTTCCGGTTAGCTTGTTTTAACCAAAATCTGCTATGTTATTCCAATTGATATAAAAGTCTTATATACCAAATTTGAAATGTTTTGGATTATATTTTAATATAGTTTTTCATTAAAATCTATTATAGGCTTCAAATAAAGTACCATTTCTGGAAATTATGTAATGACCAAAAAGGGAGGTGCAGAACTAGATGCTGTAGAAGTCCTAAATACAAAATTTCAACTTTCTGCGGCTTACCGTTTTTGAGTTATGCGAGATACATACGCACGTACGTACATACGTACGTACGAAATTAGTCAGAATGGATTCAGGGATGGTCAAAATGGATATTTCCGTTGAAATCTCAAAACCGAAATTTTTCGCGATTACAATACTTCCTTTACTTCGTACAAGGAAGTAAAAAATTTCTAGAAACTATAATTTCAATAATTTTTCATTGTGAACGGAAATAATATTTACTATAAATTTCTTACGCTACCGATGCCACTAATTCTTACACTACCGCTAATTTTTTTTATTCTGAATAGGCTTTTCTCATAGTTTTCGAGATAGCAGGGGTAAACCCCTGTCTTATATCTCGGAAACTATTGAAGATCGGACAAACATTGATCAACCTTTTTTTACTCATTTTTGTCAGTACTTAATGCCGTTAAAGTATGTACCAGAAGTTGTGAAACATCTAAATATTTCTGGATATGGCTGCAATTTATTTTATTTTTCATTTGTGCAGATTATTCTTACCGTCTTACTCTTCAATTTTTGTTCATCTCATGGCCAATATATAGAAAATGATTTTGAAGGCAGACAATTGCCACCGGAAGCATATGGTGAAGAGGATAATAAGCCGAATTATGATTATAATTATTTCCCTGCACAAGAACAAGGACCCTATAGAAGCCATAAAAGAGTTCAATATGGTCAGTTTCCAAGAGGACCTTCAAATACCAGAGAAATGATTGTTAATCTCGTAGCGAAACAAGCATTTAAACAACTTTGTGAAAATGCAAACAAAGAATTTGAAGATCAGTATAGTATGTCTTGTTTTGCAACATCATTATCAATGAGATGGGCAATTAGTACAATTTGTGCTCTTCATGCTGCTGATGTACTTAAAATTAAAATGAAATACGCACAACTTCAAGGAAACCGACGTGGTTTTATTACAAATGTACTCCAGGGAACAGCCAAAGGAATCAAGACAGCCGGCAAGACAATAGGCAATGGATTCAAGACAGGAGGCAAAAAATTGAGGAAAGAAACTAAAACTGTAAGCGAGGCAGTAGGCAGTGGAATAAAGAGAGTAAGCAAGGCAGTAGGCAATGGAGTCTGGAATGTAGCCTCAGGATTCGAGTCAATAGGCGACCAAATAAAGGATGCAGTATCTATAATATTCTAGAATAGTTATGTCTATACAGGGTGGTGACTTGAACGACGCAGCATGGGGGTTTCAATGGTAAAATCTTAATGTGAGAGCAAACTTGTATAAAGGATTTTGTGACAGATGTGTGCGCTTTTGTTTTTATTTTTGTTCCATGGCATCAATAATTTTAACAAAAACGTTATGATTGTTTTCGATTATTTTACGATTCCGCAATGTAAAAATTATAAACAATAGCATATTCGGATGCAGTATTTTTTTTCTATAGCAAAAAACTAAATACAATTTTGCTCTAAAAGAATTAGGGGAGCAAATAACTGTACATTAAGATTTTACCATTCCATATGCTGCGTCGTCCAAGTTACCACCCTGTATAATAGAAATAAATTGTATAAAGATCATGACAGCCACCGGGATATGAACCCAGTCCTTTTAATTTGCTTACTCCGGCAAAGTAAAAGCTGGCATGATCTTTTCACTATTATTTCGGAATGTATTGCTTAAAATGTAAATTTATAATATTTTTTGCACGATTGAGTTATTTTTTATGTTTACCGATAGTGTTTCCAAGACAGTAGGTCTTATTTACAAATTACTGTGAATCACGTCGGTAAGTGATGTGCTTCACTTACGGTAAATAAATACAAACAAAAATCAAAGCTTACTTCAATGTTTTTTTTAATGTCAAAATAATTTTCAAATCTTATTTTTCTTTTAAATTTTGTGCGTCGATCGTGCAAAAAATAGTATAAGCATCACGAACGTTAAGGAATTACCGATCTCAGACAAAATTGGGACCTTCGCTTGGCTCAGTCCCCAAACATTGTCTTCGATCGATAAACTGTCCTTACCGTTCTTAGTACTTAATATACTAATAATATTATGTGTCAACAATAACTATATATCAAAACATCTGAAGCTAAATTATACATTTTATAAAAGCGAAAATTGTACCATGGCGGAATTTTTGTTTTCAGATCTGTGCCTAAATAATTATGTGACCGCGATACATATATATACCAGCTGGTATTTTTACCGGTACACATGTGTACCACCAGGTTTGAAATTCTGTCTTTATGCTAGTACTAATATGAGCCGACGACAGTTGACTGAATAGCAGCTGGAAGCTCTTATTGAACAAATATCAAAACCAGAACCCTTCTCTTCTGGATCTTGGATGTTGATGACAACTCAAACAGCGATTCATTCTAGATGACCAAATCAAGAGTTACTAAAAATTCGATATTTTGTGATCGATTTTTGATCCTGGCCTCAAAGACTTATTTTTCTCCGCCCGAAACACCAAGAAATGCATCAGAAACTTATTATGTAGTGCATTCATTTTATTTTGAATAAATATGTGATCTAACAAATATGTTTGAAATTCTTATTACATTATTTGGTACCTGATGGTACATCTATGTACCACACTAAAACTCTGTTGGTACGTATATGTACCATACTCCCATGTCCACCCAATCAATTAATTTAATTTTTAATAACAAATGGCACAATCATTTTTGTCTGTAGCTTTTAAACGGTTAAAGATAGCAACGTGTACGTTGCAAATTTAGAATCTACATGAAATTTTCTATAATATACGTCAGGAGTGATATTTGTATATAGGCTGTTCCAATAGTTACAGGCTGTTAAAAGTACACCTATTTTTGAATAATTTTTATTATAAAAATACATTTTTGTCTTGCTCATTTTCCATATTTTTGTCTGTAGCTTTTAAACGGTTAAAGATAGCAACGTGTACGTTGCAAATTTGGAATCTACATGAAATTTTCTATAATATACATCAGGAGTGATATTTGTATATAGGCTGTTCCAATAGTTACAGGCTGTTAAAAGTACACCTATTTTTGAATAATTTTTATTATAAACGATACATTTTCGTCTAGCTCTATTTCCATATATTTGTCTGTAGCTTTTAAACGGTTAAAGATAACAACGTGTACGTTGCAAATTTGGAATCTACATGAAATTTTCTATAATATACATCAGGAGTGATATTTGTATATAGGCTGTTACAATAGTTACAGGCTGTTAAATGTACAGAAGTCAAAAAATCTTGTAAGGTTTCATTAAAAATAAAAAAATTTGTTTTGGATTCTGAGCCCTAGGGAATTTTTTCATTATTTTTCCCGTAACCAGCAGATCTGGGGTAGGGGAAAATGATATTTTTCATTTATATACAGACTGTTTTAATTTGTAGTGGACTACTGAATATTTGTAGGTACAATTTTTTTGTTTTTTGCATTGTAATACAGTATCAGCCGAAAACAAAAATTGAAACTATGTTAGACATATGTAGAAAAGTCCATAGAATCGAATGGCCCAACCCCGGTGCCTCTAACATTTACTGTTCATTAGCTACAGACCGCCAAAGTCAAAAAATCATGTAAGTTTTCATTAAAACTAAAAATTTCTATTTTGAATTCTGAGCCCTAGGGAATTTTTTCATTATTTTTCCCGTAATCAGCGGACCTGAATTAGTAGAAAATGATACTTTTCATTTATATACAGGGTGGTTTAATTTTTAGTAGACTACTGAATATTTGTAGGTACAATTTTTTGTTAGACTTCAATAACTCCCTTAATATCAAACCCTATGGGCTCAGATTTGGCTATTCATTAGTCCTTTGTCCCTAGTTAACGTATACAAAATTTGAAACAATCGGAGTCAAAAAGTTTTTTTTGCCAAAAAAACCCCAAGGCTATAATAGTCCAACTTTTTAAATTTAAAACGGAAAAAAATAATTTTGAGTTAGACATGGCAACCCATTAATTCGACCCCAAGGATTTCGAATCCGGCGTCCAAATTGGGATTTGACGCTTAGATCTTACGTAATTCGTGTTTTACAGGCTGTCAAAAGTACACATATTTTTGAATAATTTTTATTATAAACGATACATTTTTGTTTCTATATTTTTGTCTGTAGCTTTTAAACGGTTAAAGATAGCAACGTGCACGTTGCAAATTTGGAATCTACATGAAATTTTATATAATATACATCAGGAGTGATATTTGTATATAGTCTGTTCCAATAGTTACAGGCTGTTAAAAGTACACCTATTTTTGAATAATTTTTATTATAAACGATATATTTTTGTCTAGCTCATTTTCTATATTTTTGTCTGTAGCTTCTAAACGGTTAAAGATAGCAACGTGCACGTTGCAAATTAGGAATGTACATGAAATTTTCTATAATATACATCAGGAGTGATATTTGTATATAGGCTGTTCCAATAGTTACAGGCTGTTAAAAGTACACCTATTTTTGAATAATTTTTATTATAAACGATACATTTTTGTTTCTATATTTTTGTCTGTAGCTTTTAAACGGTTAAAGATAGCAACGTGCACGTTGCAAATTTGGAATCTACATGAAATTTTATATAATATACATCAGGAGTGATATTTGTATATAGTCTGTTCCAATAGTTACAGGCTGTTAAAAGTACACCTATTTTTGAATAATTTTTATTATAAACGATATATTTTTGTCTAGCTTATTTTCTATATTTTTGTCTGTAGCTTCTAAACGGTTAAAGATAGCAACGTGCACGTTGCAAATTTGGAATCTACATGAAATTTTATATAATATACATCAGGAGTGATATTTGTATATAGGCTGTTCCAATAGTTACAGGCTGTTAAAAGTACACCTATTTTTGAATAATTTTTATTATAAACGATACATTTTCGTCTAGCTCATTTTCCATATTTTTGTCTGTAGCTTTTAAACGGTTAAAGATAGCAACGTGTACGTGGCAAATTTGGAATCTACATGAAATTTTCTATAATATACATCAGGAGTGATATTTGTATATAGGCTGTTCCAATAGTTACAGGCTGTTAAAAGTACACCTATTTTTGAATAATTTTTATTATAAACGATACATTTTCGTCTAGCTCATTTTCCATATTTTTGTCTGTAGCTTTTAAACGGTTAAAGATAGCAACGTGTACGTGGCAAATTTGGAATCTACATGAAATTTTCTATAATATACATCAGGAGTGATATTTGTATATAGGCTGTTCCAATAGTTACAGGCTGTTAAAAGTACACCTATTTTTTAATAATTTTTATTATAAACGATACATTTTCGTCTAGCTCATTTTCCATATTTTTGTCTGTAGCTTATAAACGGTTAAAGATAGCAACGTGCACGTTGCAAATTTGGAATCTACATGAAATTTTATATAATATACATCAGGAGTGATATTTGTATATAGGCTGTTCCAATAGTTACAGGCTGTTAAAAGTACACCTATTTTTGAATAATTTTTATTATAAACGATACATTTTCGTCTAGCTCATTTTCCATATTTTTGTCTGTAGCTTTTAAACGGTTAAAGATAGCAACGTGTACGTGGCAAATTTGGAATCTACATGAAATTTTCTATAATATACATCAGGAGTGATATTTGTATATAGGCTGTTCCAATAGTTACAGGCTGTTAAAAGTACACCTATTTTTGAATAATTTTTATTATAAACGATACATTTTCGTCTAGCTCATTTTCCATATTTTTGTCTGTAGCTTTTAAACGGTTAAAGATAGCAACGTGTACGTGGCAAATTTGGAATCTACATGAAATTTTCTATAATATACATCAGGAGTGATATTTGTATATAGGCTGTTCCAATAGTTACAGGCTGTTAAAAGTACACCTATTTTTTAATAATTTTTATTATAAACGATACATTTTCGTCTAGCTCATTTTCCATATTTTTGTCTGTAGCTTATAAACGGTTAAAGATAGCAACGTGTACGTTGCAAATTTAGAATCTACATGAAATTTTCTATAATATACAACAGGAGTGATATTTGTATATAGGCTGTTCCAATAGTTACAGGCTGTTAAAAGTACACCTATTTTTGAATAATTTTTATTATAAACGATACATTTTCGTCTAGCTCATTTTCCATATTTTTGTCTGTAGCTTTTAAACGGTTAAAGATAGCAACGTGTACGTGGCAAATTTGGAATCTACATGAAATTTTCTATAATATACATCAGGATTGATATTTGTATATAGGCTGTTCCAATAGTTACAGGCTGTTAAAAGTACACCTATTTTTGAATAATTTTTATTATAAACGATACATTTTCGTCTAGCTCATTTTCCATATTTTTGTCTGTAGCTTATAAACGGTTAAAGATAGCAACGTGTACGTTGCAAATTTAGAATCTACATGAAATTTTCTATAATATACATCAGGAGTGATATTTGTATATAGGCTGTTCCAATAGTTACAGGCTGTTAAAAGTACACCTATTTTTGAATAATTTTTATTATAAACGATACATTTTCGTCTAGCTCATTTTCCATATTTTTGTCTGTAGCTTTTAAACGGTTAAAGATAGCAACGTGTACGTTGCAAATTTGGAATCTACATGAAATTTTCTATAATATACATCAGGAGTGATATTTGTATATAGGCTGTTCCAATAGTTACAGGCTTTTAAAAGTACACCTATTTTTGAATAATTTTTATTATAAACGATACATTTTCGTCTAGCTCATTTTCCATATTTTTGTCTGTAGCTTTTAAACGGTTAAAGATAGCAACGTGTACGTTGCAAATTTGGAATCTACATGAAATTTTCTATAATATACATCAGGAGTGATATTTGTATATAGGCTGTTCCAATAGTTACAGGCTGTTAAAAGTACACCTATTTTTGAATAATTTTTATTATAAACGATACATTTTCGTCTAGCTCTATTTCCATATATTTGTCTGTAGCTTTTAAACGGTTAAAGATAACAACGTGTACGTTGCAAATTTGGAATCTACATGAAATTTTCTATAATATACATCAGGAGTGATATTTGTATATAGGCTGTTCCAATAGTTACAGGCTGTTAAAAGTACACCTATTTTTGAATAATTTTTATTATAAACGATACATTTTCGTCTAGCTCATTTTCCATATTTTTGTCTGTAGCTTTTAAACGGTTAAAGATAGCAACGTGTACGTTGCAAATTTGGAATCTACATGAAATTTTCTATTATATACATCAGGAGTGATATTTGTATATAGGCTGTTCCAATAGTTACAGGCTGTTAAAAGTACACCTATTTTTGAATAATTTTTATTATAAACGATACATTTTCGTCTAGCTCATTTTCCATATTTTTGTCTGTAGCTTTTAAACGGTTAAAGATAGCAACGTGTACGTTGCAAATTTGGAATCTACATGAAATTTTCTATAATATACATCAGGAGTGATATTTGTATATAGGCTGTTCCAATAGTTACAGGCTGTTAAAAGTACACCTATTTTTGAATAATTTTTATTATAAACGATACATTTTCGTCTAGCTCATTTTCCATATTTTTGTCTGTAGCTTTTAAACGGTTAAAGATAGCAACGTGTACGTTGCAAATTTGGAATCTACATGAAATTTTCTATAATATACATCAGGAGTGATATTTGTATATAGGCTGTTCCAATAGTTACAGGCTTTTAAAGTACACCTATTTTTGAATAATTTTTATTATAAACGATACATTTTCGTCTAGCTCATTTTCCATATTTTTGTCTGTAGCTTTTAAACGGTTAAAGATAGCAACGTGTACGTTGCAAATTTGGAATCTACATGAAATTTTCTATAATATACATCAGGAGTGATATTTGTATATAGGCTGTTCCAATAGTTACAGGCTGTTAAAAGTACACCTATTTTTGAATAATTTTTATTATAAACGATACATTTTCGTCTAGCTCTATTTCCATATATTTGTCTGTAGCTTTTAAACGGTTAAAGATAACAACGTGTACGTTGCAAATTTGGAATCTACATGAAATTTTCTATAATATACATCAGGAGTGATATTTGTATATAGGCTGTTCCAATAGTTACAGGCTGTTAAAAGTACACCTATTTTTGAATAATTTTTATTATAAACGATACATTTTCGTCTAGCTCATTTTCCATATTTTTGTCTGTAGCTTTTAAACGGTTAAAGATAGCAACGTGTACGTTGCAAATTTGGAATCTACATGAAATTTTCTATAATATACATCAGGAGTGATATTTGTATATAGGCTATTCCAATAGTTACAGGCTGTTAAAAGTACACCTATTTTTGAATAATTTTTATTATAAACGATACATTTTCGTCTAGCTCATTTTCCATATTTTTGTCTGTAGCTTTTAAACGGTTAAAGATAGCAACGTGTACGTTGCAAATTTGGAATCTACATGAAATTTTCTATAATATACATCAGGAGTGATATTTGTATATAGGCTGTTCCAATAGTTACAGGCTTTTAAAAGTACACCTATTTTTGAATAATTTTTATTATAAACGATACATTTTCGTCTAGCTCATTTTCCATATTTTTGTCTGTAGCTTTTAAACGGTTAAAGATAGCAACGTGTACGTTGCAAATTTGGAATCTACATGAAATTTTCTATAATATACATCAGGAGTGATATTTGTATATAGGCTGTTCCAATAGTTACAGGCTGTTAAAAGTACACCTATTTTTGAATAATTTTTATTATAAACGATACATTTTCGTCTAGCTCTATTTCCATATATTTGTCTGTAGCTTTTAAACGGTTAAAGATAACAACGTGTACGTTGCAAATTTGGAATCTACATGAAATTTTCTATAATATACATCAGGAGTGATATTTGTATATAGGCTGTTCCAATAGTTACAGGCTGTTAAAAGTACACCTATTTTTGAATAATTTTTATTATAAACGATACATTTTCGTCTAGCTCATTTTCCATATTTTTGTCTGTAGCTTTTAAACGGTTAAAGATAGCAACGTGTACGTTGCAAATTTGGAATCTACATGAAATTTTCTATTATATACATCAGGAGTGATATTTGTATATAGACTGTTCCAATAGTTACAGGCTGTTAAAAGTACACCTATTTTTGAATAATTTTTATTATAAACGATACATTTTCGTCTAGCTCATTTTCCATATTTTTGTCTGTAGCTTCTAAACGGTTAAAGATAGCAACGTGCACGTTGCAAATTTGGAATGTACATGAAATTTTATAGAATATACATCAGGAGTGATATTTGTATATAGGCTGTTCCAATAGTTACAGGCTGTTAAAAGTACACCTATTTTTGAATAATTTTTATTATAAAAATACATTTTTGTCTTGCTCATTTTCCATATTTTTGTCTGTAGCTTTTAAACGGTTAAAGATAGCAACGTGTACGTTGCAAATTTGGAATGTACATGAAATTTTATAGAATATACATCAGGAGTGATATTTGTATATAGGCTGTTCCAATAGTTACAGGCTGTTAAATGTACACCTATTTTTGAATAATTTTTATTATAAACGATACATTTTCGTCTAGCTCATTTTCCATATATTTGTCTGTAGCTTTTAAACGGTTAAAGATAACAACGTGTACGTTGCAAATTTGGAATCTACATGAAATTTTCTATAATATACATCAGGAGTGATATTTGTATATAGGCTGTTACAATAGTTACAGGCTGTTAAATGTACAGAAGTCAAAAAATCTTGTAAGGTTTCATTAAAAATAAAAAAAAAATTGTTTTGGATTCTGAGCCCTAGGGAATTTTTTCATTATTTTTCCCGTAACCAGCAGATCTGGGCTAGGGGAAAATGATATTTTTCATTTATATACAGGCTGTTTTAATTTGTAGTGGACTACTGAATATTTGTAGGTACAATTTTTTTGTTTTTTGCATTGTAATACAGTATCAGCCAAAAACAAAAATTGAAACTATGTTAGACATATGTAGAAAAGTCCATAGAATCGAATGGCCCAACCCCGGTGCCTCTAACATTTGCTGTTCATTAGCTACAGACCGCCAAAGTCAAAAAATCATGTAAGTTTTCATTAAAAATAAAAATTTCTATTTTGAATTCTAAGCCCTAGGGAATTTTTTCATTATTTTTCCCGTAATCAGCGGACCTGAATTAGTAGAAAATGATACTTTTCATTTATATACAGGCTGGTTTAATTTTTAGTAGACTACTGAATATTTGTAGGTACAATTTTTTGTTAGACTTCAATAACTCCCTTAATATCAAACCCTATGGGCTCAGATTTGGCTATTCATTAGTCCTTTGTCCCTAGTTAACGTATACAAAATTTGAAACAAATCGGAGTCAAAAAGTTTTTTTTGCCAAAAAAACCCCAAGGCTATTATAGTCCAACTTTTTAAATTTCAAACGGAAAAAAATAATTTTGAGTTAGACATGGCAACCCATTAATTCGACCCCAAGGATTTCGAATCCGGCGTCCAAATTGGGATTTGACGCTTAGATCTTACGTAATTCGTGTTTTACAGGCTGTCAAAAGTACACATATTTTTGAATAATTTTTATTATAAACGATACATTTTTGTTTCTATATTTTTGTCTGTAGCTTTTAAACGGTTAAAGATAGCAACGTGCACGTTGCAAATTTGGAATCTACATGAAATTTTCTATAATATACATCAGGAGTGATATTTGTATATAGTCTGTTCCAATAGTTACAGGCTGTTAAAAGTACACCTATTTTTGAATAATTTTTATTATAAACGATATATTTTTGTCTAGCTCGTTTTCTATATTTTTGTCTGTAGCTTCTAAACGGTTAAAGATAGCAACGTGCACGTTGCAAATTTGGAATGTACATGAAATTTTATAGAATATACATCAGGAGTGATATTTGTATATAGGCTGTTCCAATAGTTACAGGCTGTTAAATGTACACCTATTTTTGAATAATTTTTATTATAAACGATACATTTTCGTCTAGCTCATTTTCCATATATTTGTCTGTAGCTTTTAAACGGTTAAAGATAACAACGTGTACGTTGCAAATTTGGAATCTACATGAAATTTTCTATAATATACATCAGGAGTGATATTTGTATATAGGCTGTTACAATAGTTACAGGCTGTTAAATGTACAGAAGTCAAAAAATCTTGTAAGGTTTCATTAAAAATAAAAAAAAAATTGTTTTGGATTCTGAGCCCTAGGGAATTTTTTCATTATTTTTCCCGTAACCAGCAGATCTGGGCTAGGGGAAAATGATATTTTTCATTTATATACAGGCTGTTTTAATTTGTAGTGGACTACTGAATATTTGTAGGTACAATTTTTTTGTTTTTTGCATTGTAATACAGTATCAGCCAAAAACAAAAATTGAAACTATGTTAGACATATGTAGAAAAGTCCATAGAATCGAATGGCCCAACCCCGGTGCCTCTAACATTTGCTGTTCATTAGCTACAGACCGCCAAAGTCAAAAAATCATGTAAGTTTTCATTAAAAATAAAAATTTCTATTTTGAATTCTAAGCCCTAGGGAATTTTTTCATTATTTTTCCCGTAATCAGCGGACCTGAATTAGTAGAAAATGATACTTTTCATTTATATACAGGCTGGTTTAATTTTTAGTAGACTACTGAATATTTGTAGGTACAATTTTTTGTTAGACTTCAATAACTCCCTTAATATCAAACCCTATGGGCTCAGATTTGGCTATTCATTAGTCCTTTGTCCCTAGTTAACGTATACAAAATTTGAAACAAATCGGAGTCAAAAAGTTTTTTTTGCCAAAAAAACCCCAAGGCTATAGTCCAACTTTTTAAATTTCAAACGGAAAAAAATAATTTTGAGTTAGACATGGCAACCCATTAATTCGACCCCAAGGATTTCGAATCCGGCGTCCAAATTGGGATTTGACGCTTAGATCTTACGTAATTCGTGTTTTACAGGCTGTCAAAAGTACACATATTTTTGAATAATTTTTATTATAAACGATACATTTTTGTTTCTATATTTTTGTCTGTAGCTTTTAAACGGTTAAAGATAGCAACGTGCACGTTGCAAATTTGGAATCTACATGAAATTTTCTATAATATACATCAGGAGTGATATTTGTATATAGTCTGTTCCAATAGTTACAGGCTGTTAAAAGTACACCTATTTTTGAATAATTTTTATTATAAACGATATATTTTTGTCTAGCTCGTTTTCTATATTTTTGTCTGTAGCTTCTAAACGGTTAAAGATAGCAACGTGCACGTTGCAAATTTGGAATGTACATGAAATTTTATAGAATATACATCAGGAGTGATATTTGTATATAGGCTGTTCCAATAGTTACAGGCTGTTAAATGTACACCTATTTTTGAATAATTTTTATTATAAACGATACATTTTCGTCTAGCTCATTTTCCATATATTTGTCTGTAGCTTTTAAACGGTTAAAGATAACAACGTGTACGTTGCAAATTTGGAATCTACATGAAATTTTCTATAATATACATCAGGAGTGATATTTGTATATAGGCTGTTACAATAGTTACAGGCTGTTAAATGTACAGAAGTCAAAAAATCTTGTAAGGTTTCATTAAAAATAAAAAAAAAAATTGTTTTGGATTCTGAGCCCTAGGGAATTTTTTCATTATTTTTCCCGTAACCAGCAGATCTGGGCTAGGGGAAAATGATATTTTTCATTTATATACAGGCTGTTTTAATTTGTAGTGGACTACTGAATATTTGTAGGTACAATTTTTTTGTTTTTTGCATTGTAATACAGTATCAGCCAAAAACAAAAATTGAAACTATGTTAGACATATGTAGAAAAGTCCATAGAATCGAATGGCCCAACCCCGGTGCCTCTAACATTTGCTGTTCATTAGCTACAGACCGCCAAAGTCAAAAAATCATGTAAGTTTTCATTAAAAATAAAAATTTCTATTTTGAATTCTAAGCCCTAGGGAATTTTTTCATTATTTTTCCCGTAATCAGCGGACCTGAATTAGTAGAAAATGATACTTTTCATTTATATACAGGCTGGTTTAATTTTTAGTAGACTACTGAATATTTGTAGGTACAATTTTTTGTTAGACTTCAATAACTCCCTTAATATCAAACCCTATGGGCTCAGATTTGGCTATTCATTAGTCCTTTGTCCCTAGTTAACGTATACAAAATTTGAAACAAATCGGAGTCAAAAAGTTTTTTTTGCCAAAAAACCCCAAGGCTATAGTCCAACTTTTTAAATTTCAAACGGAAAAAAATAATTTTGAGTTAGACATGGCAACCCATTAATTCGACCCCAAGGATTTCGAATCCGGCGTCCAAATTGGGATTTGACGCTTAGATCTTACGTAATTCGTGTTTTACAGGCTGTCAAAAGTACACATATTTTTGAATAATTTTTATTATAAACGATACATTTTTGTTTTTATATTTTTGTCTGTAGCTTTTAAACGGTTAAAGATAGCAACGTGCACGTTGCAAATTTGGAATCTACATGAAATTTTATATAATATACATCAGGAGTGATATTTGTATATAGGCTGTTCCAATAGTTACAGGCTGTTAAAAGTACACCTATTTTTGAATAATTTTTATTATAAAAATACATTTTTGTCTTGCTCATTTTCCATATTTTTGTCTGTAGCTTTTAAACGGTTAAAGATAGCAACGTGTACGTTGCAAATTTGGAATCTACATGAAATTTTCTATAATATACATCAGGAGTGATATTTGTATATAGGTTGTTCCAATAGTTACAGGCTGTTAAAAGTACACCTATTTTTGAATAATTTTTATTATAAACGATACATTTTCGTCTAGCTCATTTTCCATATATTTGTCTGTAGCTTTTAAACGGTTAAAGATAACAACGTGTACGTTGCAAATTTGGAATCTACATGAAATTTTCTATAATATACATCAGGAGTGATATTTGTATATAGGTTGTTCCAATAGTTACAGGCTGTTAAAAGTACACCTATTTTTGAATAATTTTTATTATAAACGATACATTTTCGTCTAGCTCATTTTCCATATTTTTGTCTGTAGCTTCTAAACGGTTAAAGATAGCAACGTGCACGTTGCAAATTTGGAATGTACATGAAATTTTATAGAATATACATCAGGAGTGATATTTGTATATAGGCTGTTCCAATAGTTACAGGCTGTTAAAAGTACACCTATTTTTGAATAATTTTTATTATAAAAATACATTTTTGTCTTGCTCATTTTCCATATTTTTGTCTGTAGCTTTTAAACGGTTAAAGATAGCAACGTGTACGTTGCAAATTTGGAATCTACATGAAATTTTCTATAATATACATCAGGAGTGATATTTGTATATAGGCTGTTACAATAGTTACAGGCTGTTAAATGTACAGAAGTCAAAAAATCTTGTAAGGTTTCATTAAAAATAAAAAAAAATTGTTTTGGATTCTGAGCCCTAGGGAATTTTTTCATTATTTTTCCCGTAACCAGCAGATCTGGGCTAGGGGAAAATGATATTTTTCATTTATATACAGGCTGTTTTAATTTGTAGTGGACTACTGAATATTTGTAGGTACAATTTTTTTGTTTTTTGCATTGTAATACAGTATCAGCCGAAAACAAAAATTGAAACTATGTTAGACATATGTAGAAAAGTCCATAGAATCGAATGGCCCAACCCCGGTGCCTCTAACATTTACTGTTCATTAGCTACAGACCGCCAAAGTCAAAAAATCATGTAAGTGTTCATTAAAAATAAAAATTTCTATTTTGAATTCTAAGCCCTAGGGAATTTTTTCATTATTTTTCCCGTAATCAGCGGACCTGAATTAGTAGAAAATGATACTTTTCATTTATATACAGGCTGGTTTAATTTTTAGTAGACTACTGAATATTAGTAGGTACAATTTTTTGTTAGACTTCAATAACTCCCTTAATATCAAACCCTATGGGCTCAGATTTGGCTATTCATTAGTCCTTTGTCCCTAGTTAACGTATACAAAATTTGAAACAAATCGGAGTCAAAAAGTTTTTTTTGCCAAAAAAACCCCAAGGCTATAGTCCAACTTTTTAAATTTCAAACGGAAAAAAATAATTTTGAGTTAGACATGGCAACCCATTAATTCGACCCCAAGGATTTCGAATCCGGCGTCCAAATTGGGATTTGACGCTTAGATCTTACGTAATTCGTGTTTTACAGGCTGTCAAAAGTACACATATTTTTGAATAATTTTTATTATAAACGATACATTTTTGTTTCTATATTTTTGTCTGTAGCTTTTAAACGGTTAAAGATAGCAACGTGCACGTTGCAAATTTGGAATCTACATGAAATTTTCTATAATATACATCAGGAGTGATATTTGTATATAGTCTGTTCCAATAGTTACAGGCTGTTAAAAGTACACCTATTTTTGAATAATTTTTATTATAAACGATATATTTTTGTCTAGCTCGTTTTCTATATTTTTGTCTGTAGCTTCTAAACGGTTAAAGATAGCAACGTGCACGTTGCAAATTTGGAATGTACATGAAATTTTATAGAATATACATCAGGAGTGATATTTGTATATAGGCTGTTCCAATAGTTACAGGCTGTTAAATGTACACCTATTTTTGAATAATTTTTATTATAAACGATACATTTTCGTCTAGCTCATTTTCCATATATTTGTCTGTAGCTTTTAAACGGTTAAAGATAACAACGTGTACGTTGCAAATTTGGAATCTACATGAAATTTTCTATAATATACATCAGGAGTGATATTTGTATATAGGCTGTTACAATAGTTACAGGCTGTTAAATGTACAGAAGTCAAAAAATCTTGTAAGGTTTCATTAAAAATAAAAAATAAATTGTTTTGGATTCTGAGCCCTAGGGAATTTTTTCATTATTTTTCCCGTAACCAGCAGATCTGGGCTAGGGGAAAATGATATTTTTCATTTATATACAGGCTGTTTTAATTTGTAGTGGACTACTGAATATTTGTAGGTACAATTTTTTTGTTTTTTGCATTGTAATACAGTATCAGCCAAAAACAAAAATTGAAACTATGTTAGACATATGTAGAAAAGTCCATAGAATCGAATGGCCCAACCCCGGTGCCTCTAACATTTGCTGTTCATTAGCTACAGACCGCCAAAGTCAAAAAATCATGTAAGTTTTCATTAAAAATAAAAATTTCTATTTTGAATTCTAAGCCCTAGGGAATTTTTTCATTATTTTTCCCGTAATCAGCGGACCTGAATTAGTAGAAAATGATACTTTTCATTTATATACAGGCTGGTTTAATTTTTAGTAGACTACTGAATATTTGTAGGTACAATTTTTTGTTAGACTTCAATAACTCCCTTAATATCAAACCCTATGGGCTCAGATTTGGCTATTCATTAGTCCTTTGTCCCTAGTTAACGTATACAAAATTTGAAACAAATCGGAGTCAAAAAGTTTTTTTTGCCAAAAAAACCCCAAGGCTATAGTCCAACTTTTTAAATTTCAAACGGAAAAAAATAATTTTGAGTTAGACATGGCAACCCATTAATTCGACCCCAAGGATTTCGAATCCGGCGTCCAAATTGGGATTTGACGCTTAGATCTTACGTAATTCGTGTTTTACAGGCTGTCAAAAGTACACATATTTTTGAATAATTTTTATTATAAACGATACATTTTTGTTTTTATATTTTTGTCTGTAGCTTTTAAACGGTTAAAGATAGCAACGTGCACGTTGCAAATTTGGAATCTACATGAAATTTTATATAATATAAATCAGGAGTGATATTTGTATATAGTCTGTTCCAATAGTTACAGGCTGTTAAAAGTACACCTATTTTTGAATAATTTTTATTATAAACGATATATTTTTGTCTAGCTCGTTTTCTATATTTTTGTCTGTAGCTTCTAAACGGTTAAAGATAGCAACGTGCACGTTGCAAATTTGGAATGTACATGAAATTTTATAGAATATACATCAGGAGTGATATTTGTATATAGGCTGTTCCAATAGTTACAGGCTGTTAAATGTACACCTATTTTTGAATAATTTTTATTATAAACGATACATTTTCGTCTAGCTCATTTTCCATATATTTGTCTGTAGCTTTTAAACGGTTAAAGATAACAACGTGTACGTTGCAAATTTGGAATCTACATGAAATTTTCTATAATATACATCAGGAGTGATATTTGTATATAGGCTGTTACAATAGTTACAGGCTGTTAAATGTACAGAAGTCAAAAAATCTTGTAAGGTTTCATTAAAAATAAAAAAAAAAATGTTTTGGATTCTGAGCCCTAGGGAATTTTTTCATTATTTTTCCCGTAACCAGCAGATCTGGGCTAGGGGAAAATGATATTTTTCATTTATATACAGGCTGTTTTAATTTGTAGTGGACTACTGAATATTTGTAGGTACAATTTTTTTGTTTTTTGCATTGTAATACAGTATCAGCCAAAAACAAAAATTGAAACTATGTTAGACATATGTAGAAAAGTCCATAGAATCGAATGGCCCAACCCCGGTGCCTCTAACATTTGCTGTTCATTAGCTACAGACCGCCAAAGTCAAAAAATCATGTAAGTTTTCATTAAAAATAAAAATTTCTATTTTGAATTCTAAGCCCTAGGGAATTTTTTCATTATTTTTCCCGTAATCAGCGGACCTGAATTAGTAGAAAATGATACTTTTCATTTATATACAGGCTGGTTTAATTTTTAGTAGACTACTGAATATTTGTAGGTACAATTTTTTGTTAGACTTCAATAACTCCCTTAATATCAAACCCTATGGGCTCAGATTTGGCTATTCATTAGTCCTTTGTCCCTAGTTAACGTATACAAAATTTGAAACAAATCGGAGTCAAAAAGTTTTTTTTGCCAAAAAAACCCTAAGGCTATAATAGTCCAACTTTTTAAATTTCAAACGGAAAAAAATAATTTTGAGTTAGACATGGCAACCCATTAATTCGACCCCAAGGATTTCGAATCCGGCGTCCAAATTGGGATTTGACGCTTAGATCTTACGTAATTCGTGTTTTACAGGCTGTCAAAAGTACACATATTTTTGAATAATTTTTATTATAAACGATACATTTTTGTTTCTATATTTTTGTCTGTAGCTTTTAAACGGTTAAAGATAGCAACGTGCACGTTGCAAATTTGGAATCTACATGAAATTTTCTATAATATACATCAGGAGTGATATTTGTATATAGTCTGTTCCAATAGTTACAGGCTGTTAAAAGTACACCTATTTTTGAATAATTTTTATTATAAACGATATATTTTTGTCTAGCTCATTTTCCATATTTTTGTCTGTAGCTTTTAAACGGTTAAAGATAGCAACGTGTACGTTGCAAATTTGGAATCTACATGAAATTTTCTATAATATACATTAGGAGTGATATTTGTATATAGGCTGTTCCAATAGTTACAGGCTGTTAAAAGTACACCTATTTTTGAATAATTTTTATTATAAACGATACATTTTCGTCTAGCTCATTTTCCATATTTTTGTCTGTAGCTTTTAAACGGTTAAAGATAGCAACGTGTACGTTGCAAATTTGGAATCTACATGAAATTTTCTATAATATACATCAGGAGTGATATTTGTATATAGGCTGTTCCAATAGTTACAGGCTGTTAAAAGTACACCTATTTTTGAATAATTTTTATTATAAACGATACATTTTCGTCTAGCTCATTTTCCATATTTTTGTCTGTAGCTTTTAAACGGTTAAAGATAGCAACGTGTACGTTGCAAATTTGGAATCTACATGAAATTTTCTATAATATACATCAGGAGTGATATTTGTATATAGGCTGTTCCAATAGTTACAGGCTGTTAAAAGTACACCTATTTTTGAATAATTTTTATTATAAACGATATATTTTTGTCTAGCTCGTTTTCTATATTTTTGTCTGTAGCTTCTAAACGGTTAAAGATAGCAACGTGCACGTTGCAAATTTGGAATGTACATGAAATTTTATAGAATATACATCAGGAGTGATATTTGTATATAGGCTGTTCCAATAGTTACAGGCTGTTAAAAGTACACCTATTTTTGAATAATTTTTATTATAAAAATACATTTTTGTCTTGCTCATTTACCATATTTTTGTCTGTAGCTTTTAAACGGTTAAAGATAGCAACGTGTACGTTGCAAATTTGGAATCTACATGAAATTTTCTATAATATACATCAGGAGTGATATTTGTATATAGGCTGTTCCAATAGTTACAGGCTGTTAAAAGTACACCTATTTTTGAATAATTTTTATTATAAACGATACATTTTCGTCTAGCTCTATTTCCATATATTTGTCTGTAGCTTTTAAACGGTTAAAGATAACAACGTGTACGTTGCAAATTTGGAATCTACATGAAATTTTCTATAATATACATCAGGAGTGATATTTGTATATAGGCTGTTCCAATAGTTACAGGCTGTTAAATGTACAGAAGTCAAAAAATCTTGTAAGGTTTCATTAAAAATAAAAAAAATTGTTTTGGATTCTGAGCCCTAGGGAATTTTTTCATTATTTTTCCCGTAACCAGCAGATCTGGGCTAGGGGAAAATGATATTTTTCATTTATATACAGGCTGTTTTAATTTGTAGTGGACTACTGAATATTTGTAGGTACAATTTTTTTGTTTTTTGCATTGTAATACAGTATCAGCCGAAAACAAAAATTGAAACTATGTTAGACATATGTAGAAAAGTCCATATAATCGAATGGCCCAACCCCGGTGCCTCTAACATTTACTGTTCATTAGCTACAGACCGCCAAAGTCAAAAAATCATGTAAGTTTTCATTAAAAATAAATATTTCTATTTTGAATTCTAAGCCCTAGGGAATTTTTTCATTATTTTTCCCGTAATCAGCGGACCTGAATTAGTAGAAAATGATACTTTTCATTTATATACAGGGTGGTTTAATTTTTAGTAGACTACTGAATATTTGTAGGTACAATTTTTTGTTAGACTTCAATAACTCCCTTAATATCAAACCCTATGGGCTCAGATTTGGCTATTCATTAGTCCCTAGTTAACGTATACAAAATTTGAAACAAATCGGAGTCAAAAAGTTTTTTTTGCCAAAAAAACCCTAAGGCTATAGTCCAACTTTTTAAATTTCAAACGGAAAAAAATAATTTTGAGTTAGACATGGCAACCCATTAATTCGACCCCAAGGATTTCGAATCCGGCGTCCAAATTGGGATTTGACGCTTAGATCTTACGTAATTCGTGTTTTACAGGCTGTCAAAAGTACACATATTTTTGAATAATTTTTATTATAAACGATACATTTTTGTTTCTATATTTTTGTCTGTAGCTTTTAAACGGTTAAAGATAGCAACGTGCACGTTGCAAATTTGGAATCTACATGAAATTTTCTATAATATACATCAGGAGTGATATTTGTATATAGGCTGTTCCAATAGTTACAGGCTGTTAAAAGTACACCTATTTTTGAATAATTTTTATTATAAACGATATATTTTTGTCTAGCTCGTTTTCTATATTTTTGTCTGTAGCTTCTAAACGGTTAAAGATAGCAACGTGCACGTTGCAAATTTGGAATGTACATGAAATATTATAGAATATACATCAGGAGTGATATTTGTATATAGGCTGTTCCAATAGTTACAGGCTGTTAAAAGTACACCTATTTTTGAATAATTTTTATTATAAAAATACATTTTTGTCTTGCTCATTTTCCATATTTTTGTCTGTAGCTTTTAAACGGTTAAAGATAGCAACGTGTACGTTGCAAATTTGGAATCTACATGAAATTTTCTATAATATACATCAGGAGTGATATTTGTATATAGGTTGTTCCAATAGTTACAGGCTGTTAAATGTACACCTATTTTTGAATAATTTTTATTATAAACGATACATTTTCGTCTAGCTCATTTTCCATATATTTGTCTGTAGCTTTTAAACGGTTAAAGATAACAACGTGTACGTTGCAAATTTGGAATCTACATGAAATTTTCTATAATATACATCAGGAGTGATATTTGTATATAGGTTGTTCCAATAGTTACAGGCTGTTAAAAGTACACCTATTTTTGAATAATTTTTATTATAAACGATACATTTTCGTCTAGCTCATTTTCCATATTTTTGTCTGTAGCTTTTAAACGGTTAAAGATAGCAACGTGTACGTTGCAAATTTGGAATCTACATGAAATTTTCTATAATATACATCAGGAGTGATATTTGTATATAGGCTGTTCCAATAGTTACAGGCTGTTAAATGTACACCTATTTTTGAATAATTTTTATTATAAACGATACATTTTCGTCTAGCTCATTTTCCATATATTTGTCTGTAGCTTTTAAACGGTTAAAGATAACAACGTGTACGTTGCAAATTTGGAATCTACATGAAATTTTCTATAATATACATCAGGAGTGATATTTGTATATAGGTTGTTCCAATAGTTACAGGCTGTTAAAAGTACACCTATTTTTGAATAATTTTTATTATAAACGATACATTTTCGTCTAGCTCATTTTCCATATATTTGTCTGTAGCTTTTAAACGGTTAAAGATAACAACGTGTACGTTGCAAATTTGGAATCTGCATGAAATTTTCTATAATATACATCAGGAGTGATATTTGTATATAGGTTGTTCCAATAGTTACAGGCTGTTAAAAGTACACCTATTTTTGAATAATTTTTATTATAAACGATACATTTTCGTCTAGCTCATTTTCCATATATTTGTCTGTAGCTTTTAAACGGTTAAAGATAGCAACGTGCACGTTGCAAATTTGGAATCTACATGAAATTTTCTATAATATACATCAGGAGTGATATTTGTATATAGGCTGTTCCAATAGTTACAGGCTGTTAAATGTACACCTATTTTTGAATAATTTTTATTATAAACGATACATTTTCGTCTAGCTCATTTTCCATATATTTGTCTGTAGCTTTTAAACGGTTAAAGATAACAACGTGTACGTTGCAAATTTGGAATCTACATGAAATTTTCTATAATATACATCAGGAGTGATATTTGTATATAGGCTGTTCCAATAGTTACAGGCTGTTAAATGTACACCTATTTTTGAATAATTTTTATTATAAACGATACATTTTCGTCTAGCTCATTTTCCATATATTTGTCTGTAGCTTTTAAACGGTTAAAGATAACAACGTGTACGTTGCAAATTTGGAATCTACATGAAATTTTCTATAATATACATCAGGAGTGATATTTGTATATAGGCTGTTACAATAGTTACAGGCTGTTAAAAGTACACCTATTTTTGAATAATTTTTATTATAAACGATATATTTTTGTCTAGCTCGTTTTCTATATTTTTGTCTGTAGCTTCTAAACGGTTAAAGATAGCAACGTGCACGTTGCAAATTTGGAATGTACATGAAATTTTATAGAATATACATCAGGAGTGATATTTGTATATAGGCTGTTCCAATAGTTACAGGCTGTTAAAAGTACACCTATTTTTGAATAATTTTTATTATAAAAATACATTTTTGTCTTGCTCATTTTCCATATTTTTGTCTGTAGCTTTTAAACGGTTAAAGATAGCAACGTGTACGTTGCAAATTTGGAATCTACATGAAATTTTCTATAATATACATCAGGAGTGATATTTGTATATAGGTTGTTCCAATAGTTACAGGCTGTTAAAAGTACACCTATTTTTGAATAATTTTTATTATAAACGATACATTTTCGTCTAGCTCATTTTCCATATATTTGTCTGTAGCTTTTAAACGGTTAAAGATAACAACGTGTACGTTGCAAATTTGGAATTTACATGAAATTTTCTATAATATACATCAGGAGTGATATTTGTATATAGGTTGTTCCAATAGTTACAGGCTGTTAAAAGTACACCTATTTTTGAATAATTTTTATTATAAACGATACATTTTCGTCTAGCTCATTTTCCATATTTTTGTCTGTAGCTTCTAAACGGTTAAAGATAGCAACGTGCACGTTGCAAATTTGGAATGTACATGAAATTTTATAGAATATACATCAGGAGTGATATTTGTATATAGGCTGTTCCAATAGTTACAGGCTGTTAAAAGTACACCTATTTTTGAATAATTTTTATTATAAAAATACATTTTTGTCTTGCTCATTTTCCATATTTTTGTCTGTAGCTTTTAAACGGTTAAAGATAGCAACGTGTACGTTGCAAATTTGGAATCTACATGAAATTTTCTATAATATACATCAGGAGTGATATTTGTATATAGGCTGTTACAATAGTTACAGGCTGTTAAATGTACAGAAGTCAAAAAATCTTGTAAGGTTTCATTAAAAATAAAAATAAATTGTTTTGGATTCTGAGCCCTAGGGAATTTTTTCATTATTTTTCCCGTAACCAGCAGATCTGGGCTAGGGGAAAATGATATTTTTCATTTATATACAGGCTGTTTTAATTTGTAGTGGACTACTGAATATTTGTAGGTACAATTTTTTTGTTTTTTGCATTGTAATACAGTATCAGCCGAAAACAAAAATTGAAACTATGTTAGACATATGTAGAAAAGTCCATAGAATCGAATGGCCCAACCCCGGTGCCTCTAACATTTACTGTTCATTAGCTACAGACCGCCAAAGTCAAAAAATCATGTAAGTTTTCATTAAAAATAAAAATTTCTATTTTGAATTCTAAGCCCTAGGGAATTTTTTCATTATTTTTCCCGTAATCAGCGGACCTGAATTAGTAGAAAATGATACTTTTCATTTATATACAGGCTGGTTTAATTTTTAGTAGACTACTGAATATTTGTAGGTACAATTTTTTGTTAGACTTCAATAACTCCCTTAATATCAAACCCTATGGGCTCAGATTTGGCTATTCATTAGTCCTTTGTCCCTAGTTAACGTATACAAAATTTGAAACAAATCGGAGTCAAAAAGTTTTTTTTGCCAAAAAAACCCCAAGGCTATAGTCCAACTTTTTAAATTTCAAACGGAAAAAAATAATTTTGAGTTAGACATGGCAACCCATTAATTCGACCCCAAGGATTTCGAATCCGGCGTCCAAATTGGGATTTGACGCTTAGATCTTACGTAATTCGTGTTTTACAGGCTGTCAAAAGTACACATATTTTTGAATAATTTTTATTATAAACGATACATTTTTGTTTCTATATTTTTGTCTGTAGCTTTTAAACGGTTAAAGATAGCAACGTGCACGTTGCAAATTTGGAATCTACATGAAATTTTCTATAATATACATCAGGAGTGATATTTGTATATAGTCTGTTCCAATAGTTACAGGCTGTTAAAAGTACACCTATTTTTGAATAATTTTTATTATAAACGATATATTTTTGTCTAGCTCGTTTTCTATATTTTTGTCTGTAGCTTCTAAACGGTTAAAGATAGCAACGTGCACGTTGCAAATTTGGAATGTACATGAAATTTTATAGAATATACATCAGGAGTGATATTTGTATATAGGCTGTTCCAATAGTTACAGGCTGTTAAATGTACACCTATTTTTGAATAATTTTTATTATAAACGATACATTTTCGTCTAGCTCATTTTCCATATATTTGTCTGTAGCTTTTAAACGGTTAAAGATAACAACGTGTACGTTGCAAATTTGGAATCTACATGAAATTTTCTATAATATACATCAGGAGTGATATTTGTATATAGGCTGTTACAATAGTTACAGGCTGTTAAATGTACAGAAGTCAAAAAATCTTGTAAGGTTTCATTAAAAATAAAAAAAAAATTGTTTTGGATTCTGAGCCCTAGGGAATTTTTTCATTATTTTTCCCGTAACCAGCAGATCTGGGCTAGGGGAAAATGATATTTTTCATTTATATACAGGCTGTTTTAATTTGTAGTGGACTACTGAATATTTGTAGGTACAATTTTTTTGTTTTTTGCATTGTAATACAGTATCAGCCAAAAACAAAAATTGAAACTATGTTAGACATATGTAGAAAAGTCCATAGAATCGAATGGCCCAACCCCGGTGCCTCTAACATTTGCTGTTCATTAGCTACAGACCGCCAAAGTCAAAAAATCATGTAAGTTTTCATTAAAAATAAAAATTTCTATTTTGAATTCTAAGCCCTAGGGAATTTTTTCATTATTTTTCCCGTAATCAGCGGACCTGAATTAGTAGAAAATGATACTTTTCATTTATATACAGGCTGGTTTAATTTTTAGTAGACTACTGAATATTTGTAGGTACAATTTTTTGTTAGACTTCAATAACTCCCTTAATATCAAACCCTATGGGCTCAGATTTGGCTATTCATTAGTCCTTTGTCCCTAGTTAACGTATACAAAATTTGAAACAAATCGGAGTCAAAAAGTTTTTTTTGCCAAAAAAACCCCAAGGCTATAGTCCAACTTTTTAAATTTCAAACGGAAAAAAATAATTTTGAGTTAGACATGGCAACCCATTAATTCGACCCCAAGGATTTCGAATCCGGCGTCCAAATTGGGATTTGACGCTTAGATCTTACGTAATTCGTGTTTTACAGGCTGTCAAAAGTACACATATTTTTGAATAATTTTTATTATAAACGATACATTTTTGTTTCTATATTTTTGTCTGTAGCTTTTAAACGGTTAAAGATAGCAACGTGCACGTTGCAAATTTGGAATCTACATGAAATTTTCTATAATATACATCAGGAGTGATATTTGTATATAGTCTGTTCCAATAGTTACAGGCTGTTAAAAGTACACCTATTTTTGAATAATTTTTATTATAAACGATATATTTTTGTCTAGCTCGTTTTCTATATTTTTGTCTGTAGCTTCTAAACGGTTAAAGATAGCAACGTGCACGTTGCAAATTTGGAATGTACATGAAATTTTATAGAATATACATCAGGAGTGATATTTGTATATAGGCTGTTCCAATAGTTACAGGCTGTTAAATGTACACCTATTTTTGAATAATTTTTATTATAAACGATACATTTTCGTCTAGCTCATTTTCCATATATTTGTCTGTAGCTTTTAAACGGTTAAAGATAACAACGTGTACGTTGCAAATTTGGAATCTACATGAAATTTTCTAAAATATACATCAGGAGTGATATTTGTATATAGGCTGTTACAATAGTTACAGGCTGTTAAATGTACAGAAGTCAAAAAATCTTGTAAGGTTTCATTAAAAATAAAAAAAAATTGTTTTGGATTCTGAGCCCTAGGGAATTTTTTCATTATTTTTCCCGTAACCAGCAGATCTGGGCTAGGGGAAAATGATATTTTTCATTTATATACAGGCTGTTTTAATTTGTAGTGGACTACTGAATATTTGTAGGTACAATTTTTTTGTTTTTTGCATTGTAATACAGTATCAGCCAAAAACAAAAATTGAAACTATGTTAGACATATGTAGAAAAGTCCATAGAATCGAATGGCCCAACCCCGGTGCCTCTAACATTTGCTGTTCATTAGCTACAGACCGCCAAAGTCAAAAAATCATGTAAGTTTTCATTAAAAATAAAAATTTCTATTTTGAATTCTAAGCCCTAGGGAATTTTTTCATTATTTTTCCCGTAATCAGCGGACCTGAATTAGTAGAAAATGATACTTTTCATTTATATACAGGCTGGTTTAATTTTTAGTAGACTACTGAATATTTGTAGGTACAATTTTTTGTTAGACTTCAATAACTCCCTTAATATCAAACCCTATGGGCTCAGATTTGGCTATTCATTAGTCCTTTGTCCCTAGTTAACGTATACAAAATTTGAAACAAATCGGAGTCAAAAAGTTTTTTTTGCCAAAAAAACCCCAAGGCTATAGTCCAACTTTTTAAATTTCAAACGGAAAAAAATAATTTTGAGTTAGACATGGCAACCCATTAATTCGACCCCAAGGATTTCGAATCCGGCGTCCAAATTGGGATTTGACGCTTAGATCTTACGTAATTCGTGTTTTACAGGCTGTCAAAAGTACACATATTTTTGAATAATTTTTATTATAAACGATACATTTTTGTTTCTATATTTTTGTCTGTAGCTTTTAAACGGTTAAAGATAGCAACGTGCACGTTGCAAATTTGGAATCTACATGAAATTTTCTATAATATACATCAGGAGTGATATTTGTATATAGTCTGTTCCAATAGTTACAGGCTGTTAAAAGTACACCTATTTTTGAATAATTTTTATTATAAACGATATATTTTTGTCTAGCTCGTTTTCTATATTTTTGTCTGTAGCTTCTAAACGGTTAAAGATAGCAACGTGCACGTTGCAAATTTGGAATGTACATGAAATTTTATAGAATATACATCAGGAGTGATATTTGTATATAGGCTGTTCCAATAGTTACAGGCTGTTAAAAGTACACCTATTTTTGAATAATTTTTATTATAAAAATACATTTTTGTCTTGCTCATTTTCCATATTTTTGTCTGTAGCTTTTAAACGGTTAAAGATAGCAACGTGTACTTTGCAAATTTGGAATCTACATGAAATTTTCTATAATATACATTAGGAGTGATATTTGTATATAGGCTGTTCCAATAGTTACAGGCTGTTAAAAGTACACCTATTTTTGAATAATTTTTATTATAAACGATACATTTTCGTCTAGCTCATTTTCCATATTTTTGTCTGTAGCTTTTAAACGGTTAAAGATAGCAACGTGTACGTTGCAAATTTGGAATCTACATGAAATTTTCTATAATATACATCAGGAGTGATATTTGTATATAGGCTGTTCCAATAGTTACAGGCTGTTAAAAGTACACCTATTTTTGAATAATTTTTATTATAAACGATACATTTTCGTCTAGCTCATTTTCCATATTTTTGTCTGTAGCTTTTAAACGGTTAAAGATAGCAACGTGTACGTTGCAAATTTGGAATCTACATGAAATTTTCTATAATATACATCAGGAGTGATATTTGTATATAGGCTGTTCCAATAGTTACAGGCTGTTAAAAGTACACCTATTTTTGAATAATTTTTATTATAAACGATATATTTTTGTCTAGCTCGTTTTCTATATTTTTGTCTGTAGCTTCTAAACGGTTAAAGATAGCAACGTGCACGTTGCAAATTTGGAATGTACATGAAATTTTATAGAATATACATCAGGAGTGATATTTGTATATAGGCTGTTCCAATAGTTACAGGCTGTTAAAAGTACACCTATTTTTGAATAATTTTTATTATAAAAATACATTTTTGTCTTGCTCATTTACCATATTTTTGTCTGTAGCTTTTAAACGGTTAAAGATAGCAACGTGTACGTTGCAAATTTGGAATCTACATGAAATTTTCTATAATATACATCAGGAGTGATATTTGTATATAGGCTGTTCCAATAGTTACAGGCTGTTAAAAGTACACCTATTTTTGAATAATTTTTATTATAAACGATACATTTTCGTCTAGCTCTATTTCCATATATTTGTCTGTAGCTTTTAAACGGTTAAAGATAACAACGTGTACGTTGCAAATTTGGAATCTACATGAAATTTTCTATAATATACATCAGGAGTGATATTTGTATATAGGCTGTTCCAATAGTTACAGGCTGTTAAATGTACAGAAGTCAAAAAATCTTGTAAGGTTTCATTAAAAATAAAAAAAATTGTTTTGGATTCTGAGCCCTAGGGAATTTTTTCATTATTTTTCCCGTAACCAGCAGATCTGGGCTAGGGGAAAATGATATTTTTCATTTATATACAGGCTGTTTTAATTTGTAGTGGACTACTGAATATTTGTAGGTACAATTTTTTTGTTTTTTGCATTGTAATACAGTATCAGCCGAAAACAAAAATTGAAACTATGTTAGACATATGTAGAAAAGTCCATAGAATCGAATGGCCCAACCCCGGTGCCTCTAACATTTACTGTTCATTAGCTACAGACCGCCAAAGTCAAAAAATCATGTAAGTTTTCATTAAAAATAAAAATTTCTATTTTGAATTCTAAGCCCTAGGGAATTTTTTCATTATTTTTCCCGTAATCAGCGGACCTGAATTAGTAGAAAATGATACTTTTCATTTATATACAGGGTGGTTTAATTTTTAGTAGACTACTGAATATTTGTAGGTACAATTTTTTGTTAGACTTCAATAACTCCCTTAATATCAAACCCTATGGGCTCAGATTTGGCTATTCATTAGTCCCTAGTTAACGTATACAAAATTTGAAACAAATCGGAGTCAAAAAGTTTTTTTTGCCAAAAAAACCCCAAGGCTATAGTCCAACTTTTTAAATTTCAAACGGAAAAAAATAATTTTGAGTTAGACATGGCAACCCATTAATTCGACCCCAAGGATTTCGAATCCGGCGTCCAAATTGGGATTTGACGCTTAGATCTTACGTAATTCGTGTTTTACAGGCTGTCAAAAGTACACATATTTTTGAATAATTTTTATTATAAACGATACATTTTTGTTTCTATATTTTTGTCTGTAGCTTTTAAACGGTTAAAGATAGCAACGTGCACGTTGCAAATTTGGAATCTACATGAAATTTTCTATAATATACATCAGGAGTGATATTTGTATATAGGCTGTTCCAATAGTTACAGGCTGTTAAAAGTACACCTATTTTTGAATAATTTTTATTATAAACGATATATTTTTGTCTAGCTCGTTTTCTATATTTTTGTCTGTAGCTTCTAAACGGTTAAAGATAGCAACGTGCACGTTGCAAATTTGGAATGTACATGAAATTTTATAGAATATACATCAGGAGTGATATTTGTATATAGGCTGTTCCAATAGTTACAGGCTGTTAAATGTACACCTATTTTTGAATAATTTTTATTATAAAAATACATTTTTGTCTTGCTCATTTTCCATATTTTTGTCTGTAGCTTTTAAACGGTTAAAGATAGCAACGTGTACGTTGCAAATTTGGAATCTACATGAAATTTTCTATAATATACATCAGGAGTGATATTTGTATATAGGTTGTTCCAATAGTTACAGGCTGTTAAATGTACACCTATTTTTGAATAATTTTTATTATAAACGATACATTTTCGTCTAGCTCATTTTCCATATATTTGTCTGTAGCTTTTAAACGGTTAAAGATAACAACGTGTACGTTGCAAATTTGGAATCTACATGAAATTTTCTATAATATACATCAGGAGTGATATTTGTATATAGGCTGTTCCAATAGTTACAGGCTGTTAAATGTACACCTATTTTTGAATAATTTTTATTATAAACGATACATTTTCGTCTAGCTCATTTTCCATATATTTGTCTGTAGCTTTTAAACGGTTAAAGATAACAACGTGTACGTTGCAAATTTGGAATCTACATGAAATTTTATATAATATACATCAGGAGTGATATTTGTATATAGGTTGTTCCAATAGTTACAGGCTGTTAAAAGTACACCTATTTTTGAATAATTTTTATTATAAACGATACATTTTCGTCTAGCTCATTTTCCATATATTTGTCTGTAGCTTTTAAACGGTTAAAGATAACAACGTGTACGTTGCAAATTTGGAATCTGCATGAAATTTTCTATAATATACATCAGGAGTGATATTTGTATATAGGTTGTTCCAATAGTTACAGGCTGTTAAAAGTACACCTATTTTTGAATAATTTTTATTATAAACGATACATTTTCGTCTAGCTCATTTTCCATATATTTGTCTGTAGCTTTTAAACGGTTAAAGATAGCAACGTGCACGTTGCAAATTTGGAATCTACATGAAATTTTCTATAATATACATCAGGAGTGATATTTGTATATAGGCTGTTCCAATAGTTACAGGCTGTTAAATGTACACCTATTTTTGAATAATTTTTATTATAAACGATACATTTTCGTCTAGCTCATTTTCCATATATTTGTCTGTAGCTTTTAAACGGTTAAAGATAACAACGTGTACGTTGCAAATTTGGAATCTACATGAAATTTTCTATAATATACATCAGGAGTGATATTTGTATATAGGCTGTTCCAATAGTTACAGGCTGTTAAATGTACACCTATTTTTGAATAATTTTTATTATAAACGATACATTTTCGTCTAGCTCATTTTCCATATATTTGTCTGTAGCTTTTAAACGGTTAAAGATAACAACGTGTACGTTGCAAATTTGGAATCTACATGAAATTTTCTATAATATACATCAGGATTGATATTTGTATATAGGCTGTTACAATAGTTACAGGCTGTTAAAAGTACACCTATTTTTGAATAATTTTTATTATAAACGATATATTTTTGTCTAGCTCGTTTTCTATATTTTTGTCTGTAGCTTCTAAACGGTTAAAGATAGCAACGTGCACGTTGCAAATTTGGAATGTACATGAAATTTTATAGAATATACATCAGGAGTGATATTTGTATATAGGCTGTTCCAATAGTTACAGGCTGTTAAAAGTACACCTATTTTTGAATAATTTTTATTATAAAAATACATTTTTGTCTTGCTCATTTTCTATATTTTTGTCTGTAGCTTTTAAACGGTTAAAGATAGCAACGTGTACGTTGCAAATTTGGAATCTACATGAAATTTTCTATAATATACATCAGGAGTGATATTTGTATATAGGTTGTTCCAATAGTTACAGGCTGTTAAAAGTACACCTATTTTTGAATAATTTTTATTATAAACGATACATTTTCGTCTAGCTCATTTTCCATATATTTGTCTGTAGCTTTTAAACGGTTAAAGATAACAACGTGTACGTTGCAAATTTGGAATCTACATGAAATTTTCTATAATATACATCAGGAGTGATATTTGTATATAGGTTGTTCCAATAGTTACAGGCTGTTAAAAGTACACCTATTTTTGAATAATTTTTATTATAAACGATACATTTTCGTCTAGCTCATTTTCCATATTTTTGTCTGTAGCTTCTAAACGGTTAAAGATAGCAACGTGCACGTTGCAAATTTGGAATGTACATGAAATTTTATAGAATATACATCAGGAGTGATATTTGTATATAGGCTGTTCCAATAGTTACAGGCTGTTAAATGTACACCTATTTTTGAATAATTTTTATTATAAACGATACATTTTCGTCTAGCTCATTTTCCATATATTTGTCTGTAGCTTTTAAACGGTTAAAGATAACAACGTGTACGTTGCAAATTTGGAATCTACATGAAATTTTCTATAATATACATCAGGAGTGATATTTGTATATAGGCTGTTACAATAGTTACAGGCTGTTAAATGTACAGAAGTCAAAAAATCTTGTAAGGTTTCATTAAAAATAAAAAAAAATTGTTTTGGATTCTGAGCCCTAGGGAATTTTTTCATTATTTTTCCCGTAACCAGCAGATCTGGGCTAGGGGAAAATGATATTTTTCATTTATATACAGGCTGTTTTAATTTGTAGTGGACTACTGAATATTTGTAGGTACAATTTTTTTGTTTTTTGCATTGTAATACAGTATCAGCCAAAAACAAAAATTGAAACTATGTTAGACATATGTAGAAAAGTCCATAGAATCGAATGGCCCAACCCCGGTGCCTCTAACATTTGCTGTTCATTAGCTACAGACCGCCAAAGTCAAAAAATCATGTAAGTTTTCATTAAAAATAAAAATTTCTATTTTGAATTCTAAGCCCTAGGGAATTTTTTCATTATTTTTCCCGTAATCAGCGGACCTGAATTAGTAGAAAATGATACTTTTCATTTATATACAGGCTGGTTTAATTTTTAGTAGACTACTGAATATTTGTAGGTACAATTTTTTGTTAGACTTCAATAACTCCTTTAATATCAAACCCTATGGGCTCAGATTTGGCTATTCATTAGTCCTTTGTCCCTAGTTAACGTATACAAAATTTGAAACAAATCGGAGTCAAAAAGTTTTTTTTGCCAAAAAAACCCCAAGGCTATAGTCCAACTTTTTAAATTTCAAACGGAAAAAAATAATTTTGAGTTAGACATGGCAACCCATTAATTCGACCCCAAGGATTTCGAATCCGGCGTCCAAATTGGGATTTGACGCTTAGATCTTACGTAATTCGTGTTTTACAGGCTGTCAAAAGTACACATATTTTTGAATAATTTTTATTATAAACGATACATTTTTGTTTCTATATTTTTGTCTGTAGCTTTTAAACGGTTAAAGATAGCAACGTGCACGTTGCAAATTTGGAATCTACATGAAATTTTCTATAATATACATCAGGAGTGATATTTGTATATAGTCTGTTCCAATAGTTACAGGCTGTTAAAAGTACACCTATTTTTGAATAATTTTTATTATAAACGATATATTTTTGTCTAGCTCGTTTTCTATATTTTTGTCTGTAGCTTCTAAACGGTTAAAGATAGCAACGTGCACGTTGCAAATTTGGAATGTACATGAAATTTTATAGAATATACATCAGGAGTGATATTTGTATATAGGCTGTTCCAATAGTTACAGGCTGTTAAAAGTACACCTATTTTTGAATAATTTTTATTATAAAAATACATTTTTGTCTTGCTCATTTTCCATATTTTTGTCTGTAGCTTTTAAACGGTTAAAGATAGCAACGTGTACTTTGCAAATTTGGAATCTACATGAAATTTTCTATAATATACATTAGGAGTGATATTTGTATATAGGCTGTTCCAATAGTTACAGGCTGTTAAAAGTACACCTATTTTTGAATAATTTTTATTATAAACGATACATTTTCGTCTAGCTCATTTTCCATATTTTTGTCTGTAGCTTTTAAACGGTTAAAGATAGCAACGTGTACGTTGCAAATTTGGAATCTACATGAAATTTTCTATAATATACATCAGGAGTGATATTTGTATATAGGCTGTTCCAATAGTTACAGGCTGTTAAAAGTACACCTATTTTTGAATAATTTTTATTATAAACGATACATTTTCGTCTAGCTCATTTTCCATATTTTTGTCTGTAGCTTTTAAACGGTTAAAGATAGCAACGTGTACGTTGCAAATTTGGAATCTACATGAAATTTTCTATAATATACATCAGGAGTGATATTTGTATATAGGCTGTTCCAATAGTTACAGGCTGTTAAAAGTACACCTATTTTTGAATAATTTTTATTATAAACGATATATTTTTGTCTAGCTCGTTTTCTATATTTTTGTCTGTAGCTTCTAAACGGTTAAAGATAGCAACGTGCACGTTGCAAATTTGGAATGTACATGAAATTTTATAGAATATACATCAGGAGTGATATTTGTATATAGGCTGTTCCAATAGTTACAGGCTGTTAAAAGTACACCTATTTTTGAATAATTTTTATTATAAAAATACATTTTTGTCTTGCTCATTTACCATATTTTTGTCTGTAGCTTTTAAACGGTTAAAGATAGCAACGTGTACGTTGCAAATTTGGAATCTACATGAAATTTTCTATAATATACATCAGGAGTGATATTTGTATATAGGCTGTTCCAATAGTTACAGGCTGTTAAAAGTACACCTATTTTTGAATAATTTTTATTATAAACGATACATTTTCGTCTAGCTCTATTTCCATATATTTGTCTGTAGCTTTTAAACGGTTAAAGATAACAACGTGTACGTTGCAAATTTGGAATCTACATGAAATTTTCTATAATATACATCAGGAGTGATATTTGTATATAGGCTGTTCCAATAGTTACAGGCTGTTAAATGTACAGAAGTCAAAAAATCTTGTAAGGTTTCATTAAAAATAAAAAAAATTGTTTTGGATTCTGAGCCCTAGGGAATTTTTTCATTATTTTTCCCGTAACCAGCAGATCTGGGCTAGGGGAAAATGATATTTTTCATTTATATACAGGCTGTTTTAATTTGTAGTGGACTACTGAATATTTGTAGGTACAATTTTTTTGTTTTTTGCATTGTAATACAGTATCAGCCGAAAACAAAAATTGAAACTATGTTAGACATATGTAGAAAAGTCCATAGAATCGAATGGCCCAACCCCGGTGCCTCTAACATTTACTGTTCATTAGCTACAGACCGCCAAAGTCAAAAAATCATGTAAGTTTTCATTAAAAATAAAAATTTCTATTTTGAATTCTAAGCCCTAGGGAATTTTTTCATTATTTTTCCCGTAATCAGCGGACCTGAATTAGTAGAAAATGATACTTTTCATTTATATACAGGGTGGTTTAATTTTTAGTAGACTACTGAATATTTGTAGGTACAATTTTTTGTTAGACTTCAATAACTCCCTTAATATCAAACCCTATGGGCTCAGATTTGGCTATTCATTAGTCCCTAGTTAACGTATACAAAATTTGAAACAAATCGGAGCCAAAAAAACCCCAAGGCTATAGTCCAACTTTTTAAATTTCAAACGGAAAAAAATAATTTTGAGTTAGACATGGCAACCCATTAATTCGACCCCAAGGATTTCGAATCCGGCGTCCAAATTGGGATTTGACGCTTAGATCTTACGTAATTCGTGTTTTACAGGCTGTCAAAAGTACACATATTTTTGAATAATTTTTATTATAAACGATACATTTTTGTTTCTATATTTTTGTCTGTAGCTTTTAAACGGTTAAAGATAGCAACGTGCACGTTGCAAATTTGGAATCTACATGAAATTTTCTATAATATACATCAGGAGTGATATTTGTATATAGGCTGTTCCAATAGTTACAGGCTGTTAAAAGTACACCTATTTTTGAATAATTTTTATTATAAACGATATATTTTTGTCTAGCTCGTTTTCTATATTTTTGTCTGTAGCTTCTAAACGGTTAAAGATAGCAACGTGCACGTTGCAAATTTGGAATGTACATGAAATTTTATAGAATATACATCAGGAGTGATATTTGTATATAGGCTGTTCCAATAGTTACAGGCTGTTAAATGTACACCTATTTTTGAATAATTTTTATTATAAAAATACATTTTTGTCTTGCTCATTTTCCATATTTTTGTCTGTAGCTTTTAAACGGTTAAAGATAGCAACGTGTACGTTGCAAATTTGGAATCTACATGAAATTTTCTATAATATACATCAGGAGTGATATTTGTATATAGGTTGTTCCAATAGTTACAGGCTGTTAAATGTACACCTATTTTTGAATAATTTTTTTTATAAACGATACATTTTCGTCTAGCTCATTTTCCATATATTTGTCTGTAGCTTTTAAACGGTTAAAGATAACAACGTGTACGTTGCAAATTTGGAATCTACATGAAATTTTCTATAATATACATCAGGAGTGATATTTGTATATAGGCTGTTCCAATAGTTACAGGCTGTTAAATGTACACCTATTTTTGAATAATTTTTATTATAAACGATACATTTTCGTCTAGCTCATTTTCCATATATTTGTCTGTAGCTTTTAAACGGTTAAAGATAACAACGTGTACGTTGCAAATTTGGAATCTACATGAAATTTTATATAATATACATCAGGAGTGATATTTGTATATAGGTTGTTCCAATAGTTACAGGCTGTTAAAAGTACACCTATTTTTGAATAATTTTTATTATAAACGATACATTTTCGTCTAGCTCATTTTCCATATATTTGTCTGTAGCTTTTAAACGGTTAAAGATAACAACGTGTACGTTGCAAATTTGGAATCTGCATGAAATTTTCTATAATATACATCAGGAGTGATATTTGTATATAGGTTGTTCCAATAGTTACAGGCTGTTAAAAGTACACCTATTTTTGAATAATTTTTATTATAAACGATACATTTTCGTCTAGCTCATTTTCCATATATTTGTCTGTAGCTTTTAAACGGTTAAAGATAGCAACGTGCACGTTGCAAATTTGGAATCTACATGAAATTTTCTATAATATACATCAGGAGTGATATTTGTATATAGGCTGTTCCAATAGTTACAGGCTGTTAAATGTACACCTATTTTTGAATAATTTTTATTATAAACGATACATTTTCGTCTAGCTCATTTTCCATATATTTGTCTGTAGCTTTTAAACGGTTAAAGATAACAACGTGTACGTTGCAAATTTGGAATCTACATGAAATTTTCTATAATATACATCAGGAGTGATATTTGTATATAGGCTGTTCCAATAGTTACAGGCTGTTAAATGTACACCTATTTTTGAATAATTTTTATTATAAACGATACATTTTCGTCTAGCTCATTTTCCATATATTTGTCTGTAGCTTTTAAACGGTTAAAGATAACAACGTGTACGTTGCAAATTTGGAATCTACATGAAATTTTCTATAATATACATCAGGATTGATATTTGTATATAGGCTGTTACAATAGTTACAGGCTGTTAAAAGTACACCTATTTTTGAATAATTTTTATTATAAACGATATATTTTTGTCTAGCTCGTTTTCTATATTTTTGTCTGTAGCTTCTAAACGGTTAAAGATAGCAACGTGCACGTTGCAAATTTGGAATGTACATGAAATTTTATAGAATATACATCAGGAGTGATATTTGTATATAGGCTGTTCCAATAGTTACAGGCTGTTAAAAGTACACCTATTTTTGAATAATTTTTATTATAAAAATACATTTTTGTCTTGCTCATTTTCTATATTTTTGTCTGTAGCTTTTAAACGGTTAAAGATAGCAACGTGTACGTTGCAAATTTGGAATCTACATGAAATTTTCTATAATATACATCAGGAGTGATATTTGTATATAGGTTGTTCCAATAGTTACAGGCTGTTAAAAGTACACCTATTTTTGAATAATTTTTATTATAAACGATACATTTTCGTCTAGCTCATTTTCCATATATTTGTCTGTAGCTTTTAAACGGTTAAAGATAACAACGTGTACGTTGCAAATTTGGAATCTACATGAAATTTTCTATAATATACATCAGGAGTGATATTTGTATATAGGTTGTTCCAATAGTTACAGGCTGTTAAAAGTACACCTATTTTTGAATAATTTTTATTATAAACGATACATTTTCGTCTAGCTCATTTTCCATATTTTTGTCTGTAGCTTCTAAACGGTTAAAGATAGCAACGTGCACGTTGCAAATTTGGAATGTACATGAAATTTTATAGAATATACATCAGGAGTGATATTTGTATATAGGCTGTTCCAATAGTTACAGGCTGTTAAAAGTACACCTATTTTTGAATAATTTTTATTATAAAAATACATTTTTGTCTTGCTCATTTTCCATATTTTTGTCTGTAGCTTTTAAACGGTTAAAGATAGCAACGTGTACGTTGCAAATTTGGAATCTACATAAAATTTTCTATAATATACATCAGGAGTGATATTTGTATATAGGCTGTTACAATAGTTACAGGCTGTTAAATGTACAGAAGTCAAAAAATCTTGTAAGGTTTCATTAAAAATAAAAAAAAATTGTTTTGGATTCTGAGCCCTAGGGAATTTTTTCATTATTTTTCCCGTAACCAGCAGATCTGGGCTAGGGGAAAATGATATTTTTCATTTATATACAGGCTGTTTTAATTTGTAGTGGACTACTGAATATTTGTAGGTACAATTTTTTTGTTTTTTGCATTGTAATACAGTATCAGCCGAAAACAAAAATTGAAACTATGTTAGACATATGTAGAAAAGTCCATAGAATCGAATGGCCCAACCCCGGTGCCTCTAACATTTACTGTTCATTAGCTACAGACCGCCAAAGTCAAAAAATCATGTAAGTTTTCATTAAAAATAAAAATTTCTATTTTGAATTCTAAGCCCTAGGGAATTTTTTCATTATTTTTCCCGTAATCAGCGGACCTGAATTAGTAGAAAATGATACTTTTCATTTATATACAGGCTGGTTTAATTTTTAGTAGACTACTGAATATTTGTAGGTACAATTTTTTGTTAGACTTCAATAACTCCCTTAATATCAAACCCTATGGGCTCAGATTTGGCTATTCATTAGTCCTTTGTCCCTAGTTAACGTATACAAAATTTGAAACAAATCGGAGTCAAAAAGTTTTTTTTGCCAAAAAAACCCCAAGGCTATAGTCCAACTTTTTAAATTTCAAACGGAAAAAAATAATTTTGAGTTAGACATGGCAACCCATTAATTCGACCCCAAGGATTTCGAATCCGGCGTCCAAATTGGGATTTGACGCTTAGATCTTACGTAATTCGTGTTTTACAGGCTGTCAAAAGTACACATATTTTTGAATAATTTTTATTATAAACGATACATTTTTGTTTCTATATTTTTGTCTGTAGCTTTTAAACGGTTAAAGATAGCAACGTGCACGTTGCAAATTTGGAATCTACATGAAATTTTCTATAATATACATCAGGAGTGATATTTGTATATAGTCTGTTCCAATAGTTACAGGCTGTTAAAAGTACACCTATTTTTGAATAATTTTTATTATAAACGATATATTTTTGTCTAGCTCGTTTTCTATATTTTTGTCTGTAGCTTCTAAACGGTTAAAGATAGCAACGTGCACGTTGCAAATTTGGAATGTACATGAAATTTTATAGAATATACATCAGGAGTGATATTTGTATATAGGCTGTTCCAATAGTTACAGGCTGTTAAATGTACACCTATTTTTGAATAATTTTTATTATAAACGATACATTTTCGTCTAGCTCATTTTCCATATATTTGTCTGTAGCTTTTAAACGGTTAAAGATAACAACGTGTACGTTGCAAATTTGGAATCTACATGAAATTTTCTATAATATACATCAGGAGTGATATTTGTATATAGGCTGTTACAATAGTTACAGGCTGTTAAATGTACAGAAGTCAAAAAATCTTGTAAGGTTTCATTAAAAATAAAAAAAAAATTGTTTTGGATTCTGAGCCCTAGGGAATTTTTTCATTATTTTTCCCGTAACCAGCAGATCTGGGCTAGGGGAAAATGATATTTTTCATTTATATACAGGCTGTTTTAATTTGTAGTAGACTACTGAATATTTGTAGGTACAATTTTTTTGTTTTTTGCATTGTAATACAGTATCAGCCAAAAACAAAAATTGAAACTATGTTAGACATATGTAGAAAAGTCCATAGAATCGAATGGCCCAACCCCGGTGCCTCTAACATTTGCTGTTCATTAGCTACAGACCGCCAAAGTCAAAAAATCATGTAAGTTTTCATTAAAAATAAAAATTTCTATTTTGAATTCTAAGCCCTAGGGAATTTTTTCATTATTTTTCCCGTAATCAGCGGACCTGAATTAGTAGAAAATGATACTTTTCATTTATATACAGGCTGGTTTAATTTTTAGTAGACTACTGAATATTTGTAGGTACAATTTTTTGTTAGACTTCAATAACTCCCTTAATATCAAACCCTATGGGCTCAGATTTGGCTATTCATTAGTCCTTTGTCCCTAGTTAACGTATACAAAATTTGAAACAAATCGGAGTCAAAAAGTTTTTTTTGCCAAAAAAAACCCAAGGCTATAGTCCAACTTTTTAAATTTCAAACGGAAAAAAATAATTTTGAGTTAGACATGGCAACCCATTAATTCGACCCCAAGGATTTCGAATCCGGCGTCCAAATTGGGATTTGACGCTTAGATCTTACGTAATTCGTGTTTTACAGGCTGTCAAAAGTACACATATTTTTGAATAATTTTTATTATAAACGATACATTTTTGTTTCTATATTTTTGTCTGTAGCTTTTAAACGGTTAAAGATAGCAACGTGCACGTTGCAAATTTGGAATCTACATGAAATTTTCTATAATATACATCAGGAGTGATATTTGTATATAGTCTGTTCCAATAGTTACAGGCTGTTAAAAGTACACCTATTTTTGAATAATTTTTATTATAAACGATATATTTTTGTCTAGCTCGTTTTCTATATTTTTGTCTGTAGCTTCTAAACGGTTAAAGATAGCAACGTGCACGTTGCAAATTTGGAATGTACATGAAATTTTATAGAATATACATCAGGAGTGATATTTGTATATAGGCTGTTCCAATAGTTACAGGCTGTTAAATGTACACCTATTTTTGAATAATTTTTATTATAAACGATACATTTTCGTCTAGCTCATTTTCCATATATTTGTCTGTAGCTTTTAAACGGTTAAAGATAACAACGTGTACGTTGCAAATTTGGAATCTACATGAAATTTTCTATAATATACATCAGGAGTGATATTTGTATATAGGCTGTTACAATAGTTACAGGCTGTTAAATGTACAGAAGTCAAAAAATCTTGTAAGGTTTCATTAAAAATAAAAAAATTTGTTTTGGATTCTGAGCCCTAGGGAATTTTTTCATTATTTTTCCCGTAACCAGCAGATCTGGGCTAGGGGAAAATGATATTTTTCATTTATATACAGGCTGTTTTAATTTGTAGTGGACTACTGAATATTTGTAGGTACAATTTTTTTGTTTCTTGCATTGTAATACAGTATCAGCCGAAAACAAAAATTGAAACTATGTTAGACATATGTAGAAAAGTCCATAGAATCGAATGGCCCAACCCCGGTGCCTCTAACATTTACTGTTCATTAGCTACAGACCGCCAAAGTCAAAAAATCATGTAAGTTTTCATTAAAAATAAAAATATCTATTTTGAATTCTAAGCCCTAGGGAATTTTTTCATTATTTTTCCCGTAATCAGCGGACCTGAATTAGTAGAAAATGATACTTTTCATTTATATACAGGGTGGTTTAATTTTTAGTAGACTACTGAATATTTGTAGGTACAATTTTTTGTTAGACTTCAATAACTCCCTTAATATCAAACCCTATGGGCTCAGATTTGGCTATCCATTAGTCCTTTGTCCCTAGTTAACGTATACGAAATTTACCTTTTTCTGTTTCGATCGGGAAAATAAATTTTGAGTTAGACGTGGCAATCCCTTAAGTCGACCCCAAGGATTTTGAATCCGGCATCCAAATTGGGATGGGCAAAAATATAGAAAATGAGCTAGACAAAAATTCATCGTTTATTATAAATATTATTCAAAAATAAGTGTATGTTTAATTGCCTGTAAGTTTTGGAACAGCCTATATACAAATATGTCTGCTGATGTATGTTATAGAGAATTTCATGTAGATTCCAAATTTTCAACGTACACGTTGCTAGGGTTAACCGTTTAGTAGCTACAGGCAAAAATAGAGAAAATGAGCTAGACTAAAATTCATCCTTTATTATAAAAATTATTCAAAAATAAGTGTATATTTAACTACCTGTAACTTTTGGAACAGCCGATATACATATATATTTTCTGATGTATATTATAGAGAATTTCGTGTAGATTCCAAATTTTCAACGTACGCGCTGTTAGCGTTAACCGTGTAGAAGCTACAGGCAAAAATATAGGAAATGAGCTAGACAAAAATTCGTTGTTTATAATAAAAATATTTAAAAATAAGTGTACTTTTAACTGCCTGTAACTTTTGGAACAGTTTATATACAAATATGTTTTATATTATAGAGAATTTCATGTAGATTCTAAATTTGCAACGGACAAGTTGCTAGCTTTAACCATTTAGAAGCTACAGGCAAAAGTAGAGAAAATGAACTAGACAAAAATTCGTTGTTTAAAATAAAAAATCCGTATTGCATCCAATAGAACTAGTTCTCTCCAATATTTCGTTCTCTAATTTATCCCAGTTAAATCACGGTTAATAAAACTCTTCTCGCAGGAACAAATATATTTTATGAGAATGTGTAGGTATTTTTAGTTAGAAAAAATAAATTTTTAATGTTAATCCGTTTTACTGATGACAGGGTGTTAACAGATGTTCGTATTGAAATAGTTTAGAAATCACAATTTGATGATAAATTGGATGAATAAACATTATATTCGTATTGAAATAATTTGGTGACCAGAATTTAGTGTTTCGTCTCTTTATTATAGTTCTACGACTGTAAATACATAGAAGACGGTGCTATTGGTGCAAACTTGTCTCTTGTAGTTAAACAGCTACGTAAATACGTAGTGCGCAAGCGCTTATTTTTATATATTAACTTATAAACCAAGGAATAATAATTTGATTTAAACGTCAACGCCACTGGGTAAATGTTAGCACAAAGGGCAGTGTAGTAGATAATTAGGTATCTGTAATTCTACGACATATGTCATTATTATTTATAGTGTGTTAGAAAGTAATGCCACTATTTACGTATATCTGTCACACCACATAAATTAAACAGACGTAGGTCAAATAATCTTTCTCTTTCTAATAGAAAATGTTGCTAAGCTACTGCTATAAAGTGATGTGTATTCTTTCTTCGAATAAATGACCTTGAATAGTCATCTTTCGTGAATAATAGTGTATATTTTGTATGTATTTTAAACATTGTAAAATTATTTTTTCAATATGTATTATTATAATTATTTATATATTTTTGAAGCCAGGTTACCATCCACTAATTTTTCAATTTGTGATAAAAAAAAACATACTTTTGTAGCAAAACAATTTAATTTTTTTTAATTATTTCAAAGTTTATTACATGCTTATTACTTTCAATTGTATTTAAGGTAAAAATGCCATTCACTATTTTTTCAATTTGTGATAAAAAAACCTTTGTGGGCAAAACAATTTAAAAAAAAATCTCCGTTCAAATGAATTTTGAAAAATTCATTATATGCTTGTTACTTTTCAATTATTGTATTTCATTTTTAATTTACTTTAAATGAACAAATTGTAAACATGTTTATATAAAAGTCAATGTGTCATTTTTATGTTATTAACAAAGTATTTTTCTGGGCACATCATCATGATTAAGGTAAGAACTTTTACAGGATTTTTCACAATTATCCCAATTTCTAATAATTAAGAAGTTATGTATTTGAAATTATATATTGGTCAAAGCCGCTACAACATTTTACTTAATATAATTATTTGATTTTTGATAATCAAAAGCACATCTAAAATAACTTCTAAAACAAAAAAAATCTGATGTGGCCAGCACATTACCTTCCGTCTGTTCTATGTATTTTGTACAAATTTTATACGGAAAGTTCCTTGCTAAATTAAATATTCTATTTCTTGTACATGACCTTCCGGCAGTTGCATGTATTTTATGCAAATTTCATACAGAAAATTATTATTTTGTGACATTTTCTATATACAGTGTAATGTATCTGCAGAAATAAAAGATTTATTATTATTATTATTTCTTGTACATTACCTTAAAGCAGTAAAAATTATAAGACAAACACACTATGTCAATTTCACTTGACACTGACATCTTTCAATCAGAATTTTCTTAATATAGTAGCTGTTTCCATAGCTATGGCTACTTTATGAAATTTAATTTCTTTATAATTTTTTAACTCTATATCCATTTAATATTAAGTATAAAATGCAGTCAAATCGTATAGAGAATAAAATATTCTTTAATATTTATAATAACATTAAATGTGAAAAAATGATATTTAACATAGTTTTTTCGAGAAGAACTGTTAAAATCTTCAAATGATGGTACTTCCGGTTGACCAATTGTAACCAAAATCTAATCAGCTCTTCATATGGATGTAACGAAGAAGTACACGAAAAAATTATAATTTTTGTAACTGTAGTATTAGAGTTATCGCAGACGAAAATTTTGTTACACACACACACACACACACATCCACACACACACACACACACATGCAGACATCATCGTAAAAATAGTAAATTCGTATTCTAGGGACCCTAAAACGTGCTTATTGATTAAAAACTCATCATCGAATTTTTTGACCAAAGACAATACCTTCCTTACCTAAAGGTGACGGAAGGTAAAAAACCTATCTAATTGAAATATTAACAGAGATAAAAATTCATTATTCACTTATATCTCGGAAACTATATGACCTTGAAGTTTGTATCAGAAGTTGTGAAACATCTGAATATTTCTGGATATGGCTCCAATCTATTTAATTTTTTTTTATGCAGATAATTCTTACGATTTTACTCTTCAACTTTTGTTCATCTCAAAGCCAATATATACAAAATGATTTAGACGACAGGCAATGGCCACCGGATGCATATGATGAAGAGTATAATAAACCGAAGAATTATTATAATCCTTTACGTAAGCAGCCTCAGTATGTGGATCCAGCAGAAGAACAAGGACCCTACAAAAATCATAAAAGAGGATATGGTCAGGCTCAAGGTGACCCATCAAATAGCAGACCATATATTGTTAATCTCGTGAAAGAAGCATTTGCACAACTTTGTAAAAATGCTAACAATGAATTTGAAGATAAGCAAAGTTGTTATGCAACATCATTATCAATGAAATCAGCAATAAAAGCGATCTGTGCTCTTCATGGTATTGATGCAATTCGAATTAAAAAGAACCACGCAAATCTTCAAGGAACCCGACGGAGTGCTGTTACAAATTTATTGGAGAAAATACGCGAAGGACTTGAAGCTATAAGTAAGGAAGTAGGGGAAAAAATCAAGCAAGCCGGCCACAAATTTAAGACTGGAGTTAAAAACCTGGGCGAGAAATTAGGCGAGAAAATACACAGCGGGGCAGGGAAAGTAAGGACCGGGGCCAAAAAAGTAGGCGAGAAATTAGGCGAGAAAATACACAGCGGGGCAGGGAAAGTAAGGACCGGGGCCAAAAAAGTAGGCGAGAAATTAGGCGAGAAAATACACAGCGGGGCAGAGAAAGTAAGGACCGGGGCCAAAAAAGTAGGCGAGAATATACGCAATGGAATCTTAAACGTACGCACAGCAGTAAAGAAAATAGGCAATAAAATAAGGAAAGTAATAACTATAATACTAGAATAGGTATATCTATATATTAGAAATAAATTATGAAAAGATGAAGACAGCCACCGGGGTTTGAACCCGAGTCTCCGTAAAGGCCCGAATTCAAATCCCGGTGGCTGATATAATCATTTCACAATTTATTTCTGAAATATTAAATTGGGTTAAAATGTCATAATATAATTACTGCTATATGTCAATAATAATTGTAGATTATTCAATGTTCTATATGTGTTTTATTTATTTAATACCTCTACATGCATTCTTAAATACGAGCCCTGCTCCAAAAGAATCGGCATACATCTATTTATTACAATCTTATGTATAAAAAAATCTGATGTGGCCAACACTAAACCTCCTGCTTTTTAATTTTTATTAATTTAAATATACATATTACGCTGTTGTTAATGGGCCGTGTCAGCGGCATGTTGCATTGGTGAGTTGGGGGCCCATGCTCCACCTGACTACGTTGAATATAATTCACATGTAATTT
>OY720464.1:37603152-37615652 GCA_963082715.1 Harpalus rubripes
AATTCCTGGTATAACTATCTGATAGATAAAAATGCATTGTAAAAGACAGTCTTGTTTATCGAAGGTATAGTTGCTAGGATAAAGTTATACCTCCGATAGCTATACCATAGTTTATCCATCAATTGTAAAAGTGGCCCTAAATAATATAGAAATTATTTGTAGTACCTCGTTTAGCTCTGTTATAGTCTGTACATTTAAAAATGTGTGTGGAGGTGTTTGACAAAAAAAAAACACATACACATTGAATAATCTAGTTATTATTTTGTAGGAAGAAAGGGGTTTGTTATTCTTTTAATTAAATATTGTTTTACACATAATATTTATATAGCAGTAATATATTATGTTATATTTTAAGTCGTTACAGAGTCCTCGACAATTTTCACTGGAGTGCCAACTAATATATTTTCTGCAACTTTGCCTGTTATCCTAAACTTAACTATTATTTTTATGATATACATATTCTAAATAATCCTCGTATGTTCTTCTATCCAATAATGTTTTCTTATTTTTGTTTTTGTTATGCAAACTACGTCGGCTTCCTTGAAGATTTTCATTTCTTCTTTTGATTGTAACATCCCCAATAGCATGAAGAGCACAAATTGTTGTAATTGCCGAATTCATTGGGAGTGATGTTGCAGAATAAGGCATACGTCGCTGATTTCCAAAATCTGCTTCAGCATTTTTACAAAGTTGTGCAAATTCTCGTTCTGCAACGCGATTAATAATCCATGCTCTAATTGCTTTCATATCTGGAGAGTCCCCACGGGAGTCAGCCGGTGGCCATTGTCTGTCTTCTGAATCATTTTCTATATATTGGCTTTGAGATGAACAAAAGTTGATGAGTAAGATCGAAAAAATAATCTGCACAAATGAAAAATGAAATAGATTGTAGCCATATCCAGAAATATTCAATGTTTCACAACTTCTGGTACAAACATTAAGGGCATATAGTACTGACCAAAATGAGGAAAAAAAGCTTAATCAACAAGGAGCCGATCTTCAATAGTTTCCGAGATATAAGCTAGTGAAAAATGAGTTTTTACGGGATTTACCTCTGCTATCTCGAAAACTATAAGAGTAAAGTCTCATTTCCACCGATTGTCTTAATGATTAAGAGCTATAATTAATATCTAAGCGCAACGCGCAAAAATGTTTATTATATGACAACGTTTATTACCATTTCCAGCTATGCATAAGGCTTAATGCTTAAGAACTAAGAGCAATGCTTAAGAACAAAAGCTTGCAAACTCCAAGGTTTAAGGCGTAATGCCTAAGCGTAATTGTGAGATGGAAATACATATCTATCATCTGTCTTTCTTTATTTTCTAATCTGAACTGTCAGCTGTCAGTCTATTTTCTAATTATTAAGTTTTCTTAATTTTTAGATGTTGATATAGATGCCAAAAATTATGTATATGACATGTTAAGAAAAGATGAATTACTGCTGTAATGACAGTCTGCTAGAGTTAAAAATAAATAGAATAAAAAATGTGACATTTCTGTCGAATTAGTTACTAAACAAAGTAGCTGGAAATGGTATCCTAGTAAATTGTTATAATGCATTAAGCATTACGCACAAATCATTATGCATTAAGCATTAAAACAATAGGTGGAAATGAGGCTTAACAATTTCGATTAAATGAGACTGTTTGAGAAATCATCTTAGATGTGAGAAATATTCGTTTTCCGGGAATGGACTGTCTCATATTTTGAGTCAGAGCTCAACGTTTCGCCCGCAGTCGTATGGGGCATCTTCAGGAGCAAGGGGGATAGTACTGCCTTAAACAAGGTTACCCGACGTGGAAACCACGCTAGAGGCCAAATAAACCAAGTGACGAAGGAAGGCCGAGAAGACAGTTATATACTAATCTTAAGATACGGTAGATGAGCAAAGCTAATGAGGACCAATGGGAATCGAGTTCGTAATGGTAGATTGGGCGTGTCGTGTTCCGAGAATCACCGGTTTCCACATGTGGCTCAAGAAATAGCTATCATCCCGATTGACGTTATTAGGATGTTCCCATATTTCTAGAGTTTCCCTGTATTTATGTCTGTAAAACTCAGAGACAGGAGCTAAAATGCGGGAATTTTCAAATAAGATGTTATATCCTGTGTTGTGTTGGTGACCGCAGATGTTAATACCATACCATTACGCAGACAGCGTTTGTGTTCTGACAATCTAGTGTGAACACTCCTTCCTGTTTCACCTATGTATACTGTGCCGCAAGAACAAGGAATACTATAAACACCGAGTGACGACAAAGGTTCGCGTTTATCTTTAGTTTGGGGGAGTATTTCTGAGATTTTTTGTGGAGGTTTAAAAAAGACCTTAATATTGTTTTTATTAAGAATTCTACCTATTTTATCCGAGAATCCTTTAATGTAAGGGATAGATGCAAATGTTTCGAACGAAGTATCCACGGGTGGTTTACACGTCGGTAACCTTGTAAACTGAGTCTCCCCTTCTTGTTGCTTAAACTCGGCCTCTAGCATGGTTGACACGTCGGGTAACCTTGTTTAAGACAGTACTATCCCCCTTGCTCCTGAAGATGCCCCATACGACTGCGGGCGAAACGTTGAGCTCTGACTCAAAATATGACACAGTCCATTCCCGGAAAAGAAATATTTCTTATGACTGAAATTATGGAAGCCTACGCAATTATCTTAGATGTGCTTTTGACTTACAAAAAAAAAAACAAATAATTGTACAGTGTGTTAAAAAAAACCTAACTCGGAGTAGGTTATGAACAAAGAAACGTATGTCAATTTAAGAAGTATTTAATTAAATGCCAGTTTGACAGGGGAGATTGTCTAAAATGTTATCTAAAAATATTAAAGCTTTTCTTCTTGAATATTATTAGAAATGGGAATAAAATAGAAAACGTCGAATGGCAATATGCTGCATCCTTATTTCTTATCTTTTCTCCTTACAAATACATTTGAGCATCAATTTTGACAACTTTTGTATTGAATAATATTCAGACATACAGTTCTCTGTTCATAGCCTACTCCGAGTTAGGAATTTTTTTGAACACACTATCCTAATCAAAATTTTTAGCTACTTTTACCAATATTTAATTTTCAAACAACTAAATTGAAAAATTGCTAAATACTTGTTTGTTCTTACCTTAATCATGATGATGTGCTCAGGAAAATACTTTATTAATAACAAAAAAATGACACATTTACTTTTATATAGGCATGTTTAAAATTTGTTTATTTAAAGTAAATTAAAAATTTCATTTTTAATCAAAAAACAATTGAAAATAACTAGCAAGTAATGATTTTTTTCAAAATTCAATTAGAAAAGAGATTTTCTGTTAATTGTTTCGCCCACAAGAGTTTTTTTTAAACTAAAAAATTTGTTGATATCATTTTTAATCTAAATACAATTGAAAAGTAATAAGCATGTAATACACTTTATTTTTTGTTTTATGCGTACAACCAGGTAAAACATCTTGCGAGAGGTTATGTGCTGGCCACATCAGATTTTTTAATTTGTTAGTTTGGGGTCAATATAATTAATAGAAATGTTTGTTTAATTAATTTTCAAAAGTTCATTACTTGCCTGTTACTTTTCAATTGTATTTAAATTAAAATAAAAAATTTAATTTGCTTTAAATAAGCAAATTTTAAATATGCCTATATAAAAGTAGACGTCATTTTATTTTTTTAACACAGTATTTTCCTGAGCACACCATAATGATTAAGGTATGAACATATACCTTTATAAGTTTCATAAATTCGAGCATATACGAGTAGTACTGACAAAACTTAGTAAGAAAAGTTTATCCACATAGGTCTGATCTTTTAAATTATTTTTACAATTAAAAAATTATTATTTTTCCTTTGATTATCTATTTAAAAATTTTAATGTACGGCCCACCAGGCATTTGTCAAATTTTGGCATCAATTTCTGTACCAATAACTACATTTACCTTTACGAGTCTTATTTGACCAACCGATTTCAATATGTTTATTGTAATGGTTATACATCCAAAAACTTTATTGCTAGTTCTGGAGTACCACAAGGCTCCGTTTTAGGTCTACTACTCTTTTTGTTATTTATTAACGATATTTCAAATGTAATTCAGCATTCCCACTTCCTGATGTACGCGGATGACTTCAAATTATTTAGATCTATAGCCAACTTAGAAGATTGTAAATTATTGCAGCACGATCTAAATTCTATATGTCAATGGTGACTAAGCAATCAGTTACATTTTAACGTAAACAAGTGTCAAATTATAACTTTCTCTAGAAAATCTAATTCACTTAGTTATGATTATTCCACGAATGGTGTACTTTTATCCCGTACCACAATTATAAAAGATTTAGGTCTATTTCTTGACACTAAATTAACTTTAATTTATCATGCAGAATATATAATAAAGTCATGTTACAAATTAATTGGTTTCATTCTGCGTTCAACTTCGGGTTTAAGAATGTTTCATGTTACATTGCATTAATTCATGCTTTAATTATAAGAAAACTATATTATTGCTCTGTTATATGGTACCCATCACAACAATATCTGATAAATGCAATCGAAGGTATACAAATTTTTTTGCAAAAATATTTTTTGCAGAATCTTTCGTTACTGGCCTGACTGCGAATATTCCTCTTTAATTGATAATTTTAACCTTGAGCCGCTTGCTAATAGATGTTTTAAAAGCAAAGTAGTATTCTTGTACAAAATTGTAAATAATATTGTTGATGATTGTGATTTACTTGCTAAGCTCGACTTTTTTGTTAATATGTGCCATACTAGATGCAGTAATACTTTCACACCTTCTCTATCACGTACCAACTATCACTATAATTCTCCCGTTAGTTCTATGTGTCGCTGTTACAATACTGTCTGTTCTGAGTTAGATTTTTCTCTTAATATTAGGGATTTTAAGGCCAAATTAGATACTGTAATCTAGGTTTTTTTTCCCATATACAGGATGTAAATGAAATAAGTGCATTAAATTTAACCAATAATATAATTCGGCGAGAGCAACAATATTTTTCTTAATAACTTTTTCTCGAAATCGTATATTTTTTTAGCATTTTTACCACCCCGTAAATTAACGAGTCGTTCCAAATATTTTTGTGATAATTGAATGCAGTAGCAATAGCTATGAAAAATTTTGTTTTAGCAATTGACAGTCCTGTCAATTGTTGCAATTAAATTTTGACATTAGTAATAAACTTATTTATAAGGTAAAATTCTGTCAAAATGCGAGTACACAGACATTGTAATTACATACCTATGGTTTATTTATTTATTTTTTTACTCGTATCTGTTCTATATTTTACTTGACATCACGGTTGACATAAAGACAGTGTCATGGAGTTGCCAACGCATTTACACGGAGCGTTTCCAAATCATCACCAAATCATGTACAGCTGTTTATCAAGTTAGAGCTATCGGAATCGATATTTTAAGAACGCAAGTGGTAAACAGGGTAGATCAATAACTTATAAAAAAAATCTGATGTGGCCAGCACATTACCTTCCGTCAGTTCTATGTATTTTGTACAAATTTCATACGGAAAGTTCCTTGTGAAATTAAATACATATTCTATTTCTTGTACATTACCTTCCGGCATTTGCATGTATTTTATGCAAATTTCATACAGAAAATTATTATTTTGTGACGTTTTCTATATACAGTGTAATGTATCTGCAGAAATAAAAGATTTATTATTATTATTATTTCTTGTACATTACCTTAAAGCAGTTGTATGTATTTTATACAAATTCCATACAGAAAGCAAAAGATCCTATATTTCCAGTAAAATTATAAGACAGACACACTATGTCAATTTCACTTGACACTGACATCTTTCAATCAGAATTTTCTTAATACAGTAGCTGTTTCCACAGCTATGGCTACTTTATGAAATTTAATTTCTTTATAATTTTTTAACTCTATGTCCATTTAAGATTAAGTATAAATTGCAGTCAAATCGTATAGAGAATAAAATATTCTTTAATATTTATAATAACATCAAATGTGAAAAAATTATATTTAACATAGTTTTTTCAAGAAAAACTGTTAAAATCTTCAAATGATGGTACTTCCGGTTGACCAATTGTAACCAAAATCTAATCAGCTCTTCCTATGGATGTAACGAAGAAGTATACGAAAAAATTATAATTTTTGTAACTGTAGTATTAGAGTTATCGCAGACGAAAATTTTGTTACACACACACACACACACACACACACATCCACACACACACACACATACAGACATCATCGTAAAAATAGTAAATTCGTATTCTAGGGACCCTAAAACGTGCTTATTGAGTAAAAACTCATCATCGAATTTTTTGACCAAAGACAATACCTTCCTTACCTAAAGGTGACGGAAGGTAAAAATTGAAAATTTGAAACAGGTTAGAAATTTGATATAGTTAACAAACTTTTAACGCGCGCGCTTCGCTTTGCATCACTACCTTTTTTTTGAGATTAGATTCTTCATGAATCCGGCAGATGGATCTGGTAGATATTGTACAATTTTCGAACACGGTAACTTTTTACCACTCGTGTTTTCGAACACAGTCAGTAGATGCGGTATCTACCGGTAGAATTTTCGTAAATGCGTATGTATTTTCTATAAAATCCATACATAAAGTTCCTTGCAAAAGATTCTAAATTTCTTGTATGTACATTACCTTTTGACAGTTGTATGTATTTTATACAAATTCCATACAGAAAGTTTTAAGCAAAAACACAAATATACTACGAATATGTCAATTGACACTGACATCTTTCAATCAGAATTTTTTAAATATAGTAGCAGTAGTTGTTTTAACATAGCTAGCTAATTTATTAAATTTAATTTCTTTATAATTTTATAACTATATCCATTTAATATGAAGTATAAAATGCAGTAAAATCGTATAGAGAATACAATGTTCTTTAATATTTATAATAACATTAAATGTGAAAAAATGATATTTAACATAGTTTTTTCAAGAAAAACTGTTAAAATTATCAAATGAGGGTACTTCCGGTTGACCAATTATAATCAAAATCTATTCCTTCGGGCTGTGATCAGGGGCGTAAACTACGTGGGTGCACGGACGCACATGCACCCACAGAAAGTAAAAGTGTGGGTGCACAGCACCCACAATAATTTCGCTCTAACATTTTAATTATATTTCATACATTGTAAAAATGAGTTGTCAATCTTTTTAAGTTGTTTAAGGGTAAGCTGACATTATTTAATCGTGTCATGATAATGACAGTAAAATACTACTATTAAGCCGAACAAACGGATATGTAATTAATTGTAGGATATTGCGAAAAAAATTATTGGCAATCTATAAACAAATGTTACTGTAATAAAAAATTAGTTGTTTGACATTTGGATAGATTGCTAGACGACATTTATTTTAAAAATTGCACTGTGCACTGTCACTCATATTTAATTTTTTTCTGCCTAAATCGCTACATATATCACAACTTACGCAGAAACAGAAAAGTTTACCATTGAATGTATCATTGTCGTGACACCTAAGTTTCATTCAAACCGAACAAAGCGTTCTGTCATTATAAGCAAAATGATTTTTTTTAACTAAACGATACACTTTCGGTTTTTCGGATATTGGTAAATTAGATTAAATTGTGTTATTTTGGGCCCAGGAATCTGTGTTTAAGCCATGTCTACGTGTTTTAGAGATACCCTGTATATTAATATTAGGAGTATTATTATTTTATTTTATTGTAAGAGATATTAATTTTATTTATGTTAAATGAACACATAATTTAATATATGTATACTAAAATAAGTATGTTATTTTTATTATATTATTTGCATTTATAAAAACATATAGGTACCGATATTTAAAATAAAATAGTGCACCCACAGCCAAAATAAAAAGTTTACGCCTCTGGCTGTGATTGTGATTTAGTGAATCCTGATTAGTTTAATCATCGAATCATGATTTAAAAATTATATCAAGAAAACATACAAAAAGTTCATTGCAAGAGATTCCATATTTCCATTACATTACCTTTCGGCTGTTTTATGTATCTTGTACAAATTTCATACAGATAGTTTCTAGCAAAAGATCCTATATTTCCAGAAAATTATAAAACAAACATACAATACACTAATGGGGTCCGGTACTATAAAAAAGTTGCATATATTTTGTCCTATTATGAAAATATGACTAATTTTAAATAATTTTGTACAAAAATATTTTTAAAATACACAACTTTTCATTCAAAATTTTAATAAAAACGATTAGCACTAGCCGTGTTCCTTCGGGCTGTGATTGTGATTTTGTGAATCCTGATTAGTTTAATCGTGATCCTTTTGAATCATGATTTAAAAATTATATCAAGAAAACAACTTGACTAATATAAACACCGTCTAGCGTCAAATGTTCATATGCAGATCAATGCAAACTAACTTGTTTTATATTATAAAAAATCTGATGTGGCCAGCACATTACCTTCCGTCAGTTCTATGTATTTTGTATAAATGTCATACAGAAAGTTCTGTGCAAAAGATTATATTTCTTGTACATTACCTTAAGGCCGTTGTATGTATTTTATACAAATTCCATTCAGAAAGTTTCTAACAAAAGATCCTATATTTCCAGTAAAATTATAACATAAACATACTGTCAACTGCACTTGACACTGACACCTTTCAATCAGAATTTTCTTAATGTAGCAGCTGTTTCCAGATTTATAGCAAAGCTGACTAATATATATATGATATTTAATTTCTTTATAATTTTTTAACTCTATGTCCATTAAATATGAAGTATAAAATGCATTCAAATCGTATAGAGAATAAATAATTCTTTAATACTTATAATAACATTAAATGTGAAAAAACGATATTTAACATCGTTTTTTCAAGAAAAACTGTTAAAATCTTCAAATTAGGGTACTTCCGGTTGACCAATTATAACCAAAATCTAATCAGCTCTTCACATGGATGTAACGAATAGGAATACGAAAGAATTATAATTTTTGGAATTGTAGTATTAGAGTTATCGCATTAGAAAATTTTGTCACACACAGACACACACACACACACACACACACACACACACACACACACACACACACACACACACACACACACACACACATACATACATATACACACACACACATACAGACATCATCGTAAAAATAGTAAAATCGTATTGTAGGGACCCTAAAACGTGCTTATTCATTAAAAACTCACCACCGAATTTTTTGACCAAAGACAATACCTTCCTTACCTAAAGGTGACGGAAGGTAAAAATAATCTGTCAACTATTATAGTCGGAATTAAAAATGGATCATATTGAAGTAAAAAAAAAAATGTTCTTGGTTAGGAACATTGATAAATTTCTACGCTCGAAAAGCCATTTTTAAATTTGCTCTGAACTGAATCCGTGAAATCAATGAAAAAGGTTGATACAGAAGGGACAGGGGAAGATTGTCTAGTGATCACAAAATGAGAAAGTGGGGATAACGTATAATAAACGTAAAAACATTATTCTTCGTAATCATGATCAATTTTATCATTTAGATTATGAATAACAGCCCGAAGGAACACGACTACTATAACGATATGACGTCACAACTGTATTTTTGCATCAGTGTACCAAGCGAAAAGAATTTTATATTATTCATAACTTGTGAAAATAAATCCATATATTTATATGTAGATCTATTTTACATGAAAATGTATGAAACATTTATCATTTTCATTAAAATAAAACATATTTATTTAAAATCTTTATAACAACAGATTTTTCCTTTGATTTTACTTGCAAATATGACGTCATATAAAATGAATTAAATTTTTAAAAATTATATTTCAAAACTGCACATTATTATAAAAATTAAAGATTATTAAATTTTCTACAGGTTTGTATTAATACTATTTCTATATATTTTATGGGTAAATTAATAAAATTATCTGTAATTTAAATCCCGGAGCCTACGCTTTAAACAAACACAACTCCTTGGTTACACAGTTAAAATCTCAAATGTATGTAACTGACAGATAAATGTCACTGTCAAAGAACAAATCATTTCAAATTATAATAGTGGCGTTTTAATAAGTAAATAGTAAATAAAACCATAGTTATATGGAATGGAACTTAATACAGTTTCCAGCATAAGTAAATATGTAAGTATTTAAATTAATACAAATTACATGGCGGGAGGTATAGTGCTGGCCACATCAGATTTTTTCCTTTTATTTTTAGCCACAACAGATTACGGTAGGTATCTCTTCAAATTACATATTTAGGTATATCATTTTAAGACTTTACGGCGTTATTTTCGGAATATATTCGACGTCTACACGCATAAAAATATCTTATTTATCAATATATTAAAAGTATTTTATTAATAACTTACCTTCACAGCCTCGCAGCTCGACACTCTGTAACAAGAAAAAAAAAATAGTTACTCTTGTCAAGCTTTAAAATAAACACGATCAAATTTTGAATAAAGCTTTAATTAAATCCTCCCCACCGTAAATTAAAAACGAAACAATTTTTTTTTATAAAAAATTTATGAAAACCCTTTCAGATGGACAGAAATCACGTGACCTACTTATTGACAATGTGTGTCTAACTTACTCTTAATTTGAAGGCGAAAATCTAGCCGAGGATCGAAGCCATTACTGAAATTTTGTCCTCACGCACATTTTGACCCGCGAAATGCACATACACTCCCGAAATTTTGTCCAAAAACAAAGAAAACACTAATAAACATCAACTTGTTATGAATACCTTGACTGTCGGCGTGAAATTATGGAATGAACATTATATTTATAAATAAACTATTATTAAACGTTATTATTATAGTTTTATGGCATAATTATAGTCATTTGCTAAGCTGAAAATGACCTTATATAGTCCTGAAAAATGTCCTTCCTGAAAATCCACGCTACAAATGTTCCTCTAAAATGTTTAAACATATGCGGCATCCATCTTGATCTGTCATCTAAACGTCAAAATAATCAATATTATCTGTTTTCTTTATTTGGTTATTATAAATTCTGAAAAATTGTATTTAGCAATTAAATAAATAAATATAAAATATTTTGAAGTTAGATTTTGTTATTCCTCTGTAAAAATTTGGATAAATATTACAAATAAGAACATTCAGTATTAGTATAGCCATCTGTTGACACTAATCTATAAACATAATAATAATAATAAATATGTGTTTACCGGTTTCAGGATATTATTCGATTGTTTACATGTACAAAAGTAGGCTGGTAACTAAGTAATAACTGTATCTGTATGGTAATATTATTACCATACTGACTTGTCAACAGCGGTCTACAAAATGAAAATATAATGCTTTTCATTAATACAAACAGATAACGTTAACCTGTCGTTTAAATCTACTTTATTCTAAAGTAATAAACATGAGGAATAAAGCACATAATTTGAATATTTGTCATATTGACATATGTCAAAATAATTGTTCTGTTTACCATGGCAATCTGAAAGTAGCATTAATGAGAGAATTTCAAAAAATATTTATCAATAATGTATTTATGTTCTGAAACCGATAAACTATTGAACAAACCACAGATGTTATTAATCATAACAAGCCTTAGATGTCTTAAAACTTACATCTGCGACAGTTATGATGTGCATAACATTCCTAGGTATGGTTAATAGCTATTAACGTTAAAATACTTTAGTAAAAGTTTTATAATAAACGAGAAAATGTTTTTTTTAGTTTTTAATCACCGTAAAAGTATATTTCGAAAGGGGTTCAAATTCTGAAAAATTATAATTACTATTGTTTCAAAAGAAAATTACGTGTGTGGGCAAAACAATAAAAGAAATGAATTTCGTAATTCAAATTTAGTTTTGGTTTTGATTAGTTTTCAAAAGTTCATTTCAAGCTTGTTAGATTCCTATTGTATTATAAATAATAATTTAAATTTAAATAAACAAATTACAACCAGCACTATATAAAACAAAATGCGATTTGTTTTTAATAATAACCATATTCGTCGCTGAAAAAACCATGTCTACTATGTTTAAGGTAAGAAATGGAAATATATTGTAACGTTTTCATTTATTTAGGTGAAATGTAAATATTAGACAATTATTATTAATTAAAATTAAGTGTTTATTAAACTATAATAAAAGTTACTATTATTATTAAACAATTATTAAAAACGAATTAAAACTAAAACTATAACTAGATAACACTATCACAATTTATTGAATCAATTAACACTACTATTTATTTCCACGATATTACAAATTATTTATTTCACTACGCGTTCCAATCTTAGACTGCCGGTCTTTTGCAGTCTCTTGTAGACTGTTTACGCGATATTTATATCACTATATACTTATATCACGCACAACTGTCCGCCTACCGACCTCCACAGCGTCTATATACTCAACTGACTCAACAGCGTCTGTATATTCAACTGCGCGGACAGAAGTCTCCTCTTTCACAACACTATCTGTCTATTTATTTAACTCTCTGTCTAACTTCCACAGCC
>OY720464.1:37620652-37631339 GCA_963082715.1 Harpalus rubripes
ACTATAATATGGATAATGTAACGTTACAAAGAGTATCGCAAATAACTGACTTGGGTGTCATTTTTGATAACAAATGTTCATTTCATTCTCATATTAATCAGTTAATTAGTTCTTCACATCGTATACTTGGATTTGTTATTAGAAACACACGACCATTTCAGTGCATCACTGCTATAATATCATTATATTATGCATATGTGCGATCTAAGTTAGAATACTGTTCACTGATTTGGAACCCCATTTACAAAAAATACATTGTTGCCCTAGAATCCATTCAAAAAAAAGTTATTCGTTATTGTTTTTTTAAGTATTATGGATTTTATCCGCCCTACAATTTTAATTATGACAATGCGTTACATGAACTTAAGATAATTTCTTTAGAAAATAGAAGGACTATGTCTTCATGTATTTTTTTGTATAAAGTTATAAACCATATAATCGACGATAACACTGTACTGGCCTGCTTAAACTTTCGACTAACCCGTTCCAGAAACAAATCCGTATTTTGTTATACTACACCTAGGACAAATTATGAACTACAATCTCCTGTTAGACAGCTATGTATAAACCTTAACGATATTCTAGAAAAATTAAATAATATAGATATATTTTGTGATCCACTTTCTAAATTCAAGAAAACTCTAATTCAATATTTCTTACGAAACTAGAATTTAGATATTCATATTTGTGTATATGTATTGATGTATTATTTTTTGTCTCTCGTTCGATATCAATTATGTTTATTCTTTGTTATAATTCCTCTGTAATTGGGATTAATTTCCTGTTGAGTGAATTCTAAAATAAAATAAAATAAAATAAAATAAAATAAAATAAAATAAAATAAAATAAAATAAAATAAAATAAAATAAAATAAAATAAAATAAAATAAAATAAAATAAAATAAAATAAAATAAAATAAAATAAAATAAAATAAAATAAAATAAAATAAAATAAAATAAAATAAAATAAAATAAAATAAAATAAAATAAAATAAAATAAAATAAAATAAAATAAAATAAAATAAAATAAAATAAAATAAAATAAAATAAAATAAAATAAAATAAAATAAAATAAAATAAAATAAAATAAAATAAAATAAAATAAAATAAAATAAAATAAAATAAAATAAATAAAATATAATATTCAGGACGCGAAATGGAAATATATAGACAATCAGTAAGTTCAAAGAGGAATAATTAATTGAAATTCTCCCTATCCGCAATTTTTAAATTTTGTACATGTGCAATATATTCAAGTCACACTTCGAAATATAAAGAAGATATATATTTGTTGTTAAATTAATAGTTATTTAGGTATATAACAGATCCGTTTCGAGCACTCATAATATTGCAATGGATAATTTTGTGTAAAACTACATTCTGTGTAATTTTGTAATATTCCAGATAATTTGCGTGCTCTTCCTCTTCAATTTTTGCTCTACGTTTCCTACTGAAGATAGAAAACATGCGGCAGTAGATTGGAATAAACTGACATTCAACAAAAATTCAGTTACTATGGTATTTGAAAAACCTTTGTCAAAATTTTCTTCTAACACGAATGGCTGGAATCCTGAAGAAAACTTAGAAGATAATATATCTAAAAATCATAATGGATGTAGACAACGTAATCCTGAATATCGACGTACAGCAAGGCCGTGTTCTGAGGAGGAGATAATGCAATGCCGATTGTTTCACCAGAACAACGGGTGTTGCAGAAGGCGTTTTTAAAATGGTAAAAAGAAGCATAATAATTAAACGAAATTATATTACGGTTTTTTTATTGGAAGGCCCAATCCTACCACCTTTAGTTAAAGTGACTGTTTATTAACCAATAGTTAAGAATTAAGTAGGGATGATATGAGCGGGCCTTAAACAATTATATTTTATTAGCAGCAAAACACAAAGTTATCAATCTAAAATAAACACATATTATGTAATTAACCGTGTTATAAATACTGATGTAATATTTAAATAATAAAATTACATTACCTATAAAAATAATTGTTATATGTATAACATATGTAATATTGATATTAAGACCCACCCACACTGTATACATGTTGTAATACTTGTTATATAATGAAGTTTTTTAACATTATTATATAACTTTCAGACCTACACATCAACTTATAACTTGTACAGTTAACATGAAGATGTCTTGTATACCTATTTCATAGAAAAGTAAAAAATAAATTTAAAAAAATCAGATGTGGACACCACACGACTTCTTTGGACGCAAGACCAACATGAAATACTCGTATAGAACCAAATATAAATAGGGGAGTAATATAATTTTTGAAGATTTTATATGTTAATCTACATAAAAAATCTGATGTGGCCAGCACATAACCTCTCGCAAGATAATTTATCTGGTTGTACTGTTTTACTGGATGTACGCATAAAAAAAATATTTTTTTAAATACAAATACATATATTCATGTTTCACTACAAAATAATTCTCACATATATTTGCAAAATCTATGAGATATTTTAATATAAATAATAAAATGTACAATACATACATTTTCTTTATATTCAATATCCTGAAATTTTCTTTTTCTGCTTTCCTTTTCTTTTTCTTTATTTTCGTAATTTTTTCGCAAATTCCTTTTATATTCTTTTTTACGTATATTCTTTTGCGTTGTTGACTTTTTTTATTTTCATAATCTAATGATGTACAAATATTTTTGACAGTGGCATACAAATATTTTTGACAGTGATAATTATGTGTCATTTACAAACATTTGAATTTCTTGCCTTGAAGTAGTTTGATCTGAGATATTTTACATCAAATTATTTTATATGCATTTCTTTATCTCTAAATCTATAGAAGATATAATAATGAATTTATATTTATCAAATAATATCTAGATGATTTTTTTTTTGTAACTACTACTTCCGGTTGTCCAATTGTTACCAAAACTTAATCAACTCTTCCCATTATTGTTAGATTGACGAATCCGTAGTTAAAAATGTCTTTAGTCTTATAGTATTTGAGAAATCGTAGATCCAACATCCACACACACACACACACGGACATCGTAAAAATGTTATAATCGGATTCTAGGGACCTTAAAACGTGCTTATTCACTAAAATCTGGATATGAGACTTTTAGCATGAATTCAATACCTCTCTTAACGAGAGGTAAAAATGAGATACGTATTTTTTATTTTTTCAATAAAGTATCATTTACTGCGAAAAGATTAAATATTAAACACCACCGGAAGTACGTATGCGACCCTAGAGAGTATGTTTCTATAGCACAGAGACAAAATATAATTGAAGTAAAATATCGCACTAGCATAGTACTGCCCAAATATTCCATTTTATGAATGTTAGATCAAGGGTCCGAATAACCAGTTGAATTGTGTAAAGAAAATAAATAAATTTTTCGAGTTTCGTTTTCCCTTTCAAATCCATTTGTGTTTTTATTTAGTATTATACAAATTTACAGTTTGTACGTTTTTTTATAAGTGTACAGGGGCGTCACTAGGTACTTTTAACAGGGAGGGCGCAACAGGGCGCACCTTTAGAACGAAATAATTTTTGACAGTCTGTTTCTGCATTTAAATTTTTTCATGTTTAAAACATAAAAATATTTCTTTTGGAAGATTTTCAGATGTAATGAAGCGAACACAAATTCTTATCTGTTCTTCTGCAGTGATGTCCCGAGGATCATCTACTATTATTGCAAAATAATCACAATTATTAATTTCCGGAGTTATTTTGCGTATTATACATTTTGCACTACTCTCTATAACATGATTTTGTGACGTAGTGAACAATAATGTGCATTTTGAGGTACATTGTAATTCTGGAGAAAAGGATGAAGTTTTTTAATAACTAGAGTCTATAAAATTGGCTTATTTGTTGAATTTTTTGTTTCATTATGTCCTTGCAATGGGATAGCCTTAAATAATTTCGTCTCTTTTATAGCCTGAATGGTGCGTCATTTTGATTTCTTATAGTATCTTTCTTAAGAGGAAAGGTTACCCCTGTACTAAAATATGAAGCGAAAATTCAATTAATTGTTTCGAACTATTAACATTTTAAAAAACTCAACACACGACACGCGTATTTTCGATATTAACCTGAATTAAAAAAAAATATTATTGAAATCTATTAGTATTTGATTTTTATTTTAATGGCACAACGAGAAAAGTCCAGTATTAATAGTTTTCAATAATTTTTATTTTAAATTGCAGGTTAGTATCAGAAGGATGCTTGTCGTGTGTTGAATTTTTAATGCGTTAATAGTTCTAATACAGGAATAATTTATTTGAATTTTCGCTTCATATTTTAGAGCAGCGGTAACCTTTCTTCTTCGGCTAAAGTCGTAGATACATAATCGTCTCGCTGCTTATTGCAGATAAATAAGTGCATAATAAAATAGTAAAAAAATCAGAATGATTTTTAGTAATTTATTTAAATAAAAACACGGAAAGGGGGCGCAAAATTAAACAGGGAGGGCGCAAGCCCCCTCAGAAATGGTCTATCGACGCCACTGTAAGTGTAGAGTATATTAAATACCAAACTGATATTTCCTATACTCTACAGATGTAACAAAACTTTTGGAGATCAGTTAAATATAAGTTTTTTTTCTTTTATTTTTAGCTGCAACAGATTACGGTATAGGTATCACTTTTACCTTTTTAAAATTACATATTTAGGTGTATCATTTTAAGACGTTGACGTTACAACATTATTTTCTGAATATATTCGACGTCTACGCACATAAATATACGCTTAAAGTCGGTGAATGTGGAATACCATTTTTATTTCATTGAAAAAAACATGCGAGAAGATGGCGGTTAATCATCAAATATTGTATATAGGTCATTTAGAATGTACTTTACAAAATAGTAACACTTTCAGGTTGATTATCTAAAATGATTCATTTATAAGAGCAATTTTCTTCAAAATGGAAATTTTTACACCTGTTGAAAAAGGGATGGTAATGTGGAATACCATAGTGCATTAACGTGGAATATATACCACATAACCATACTTACTTTCACAGTATAAGAAAATTCGGAAAACCATGGAAATATGTTCTTTAAATTATTTATTCCTTCTTATCAAAAATATAAACAAAAATAAAATGAGTATGCTATTAGAATGTAACAAAATAAACTATATTATTCCGCACTGCCTTCTGCATGTTTGCTTCTTGCTAGGTATACTTTTCTGGTACATTTTCCTAAACCAAGAACAGTTATCTACTCATATTATAAAATTTTCGCTAATTTGGAATATTCCACATTGGCATACCCCTTGGTATTCCATATTAGCGGATTTGTTGACATTAAATTCCCGCCATCGAATTTCATTTAGGAATTAGTTTGAAAAATATTTTTTAAATCTTGCCTACATCCCCAAACCCCTATCCACACTGCAGTTGCAAAAAATCGTATTTTCGACTCCACAATCAGTAATAAAACTATACTATTTTTCAAGGTTTTTGATGTTATGCACAATGTAGTTAAATTGGTGTCTCTATGTAGGTAATAACTCCCCTACACACGTGCATTTGTGCCATTAGATCGCAGATGTCGTGTACCATTTTTTCAAAAAGCGCCTATTCCACATTAGATGACTATTCCACATTCACCGACTTTACTCTATCAATATATTAATAGTTATTTTATTAATAACTTACCTTCACACACAGCTCGACCCTCTGTAACAATAAGAAAAAAATTAATTACTCTGTAAACCTTTAAAATAAACACGATCAAATTTTAAAAAAAGGTTCAATTAAATCCTCCCTACCCCAACTTAAAAATGAAACAAATAATATTTATCAAAACCCTTTCAGTTGGACAAAAATCACGTGACCTACTTATTGAGATGTGTGCCTAACTTACCCTGAACTTGAAGGCGAAAATCTAGCCGAGGATCGAAGCCACCACTGAAATTTTATCCTCACGCAAATTTTGACCCGCGAAACGCACATACACTCCCGAAATTTTGTCCACAACCAAAGAAAACACTAATAAATATCAACTTGTTAAGAATAACTTGACTGCCGGCGTGAAATTATGGAATGAACATGATATTTATAAATAAACCAATATTAAACGTTAGTATTATAGTTTTATGGCATAATTATAGGCATTTGCTAAGCTGAAAATGACCTTAGATAGTCCTGAAAAGTGTCCTTCCTGAAAATCCACGCTACAAATGTTCCTCTAAAATGTTTAAACATATGCGGCATCCATTTTGATCTGTCATCTAAACGTCAAAATAATCAATATTATCTGTTTTCTTTATTTGGTTATTATAAATTCTGAAAAATTATATTTAGCAATTAAATAAATAAATATAAAATATTTTGAAGTTAGATTTTGTTATTCCTCTATAAAAATTTGGATAAATATTACAAATAGGAACATTCAGTATTAGTATAGCCATCTGTTGACACTAATCTAAAAACATAATAATAATAATAATTTGGATAAATATTACAAATAGGAACATTCAGTATTAGTAGAGCCATCTGTTGATACTAATCTAAAAACGTAAAAATAATAATAAATATATGTTTAACGTTAAAATACTTTAGTAAAAGTTTTAAAATAAACGAGAAAATGTTTTTTTTTAGTTTTTAATTACTTTAGGAGGATATTTCGAAAGGGGTTCAAATTCTGAGAAATCATATACATGTAATTACTATGGTTTCAAAAGAAAATTACTTTTGTGGGCAGAACAATAAAAGAAATTAATTTCGTAATTCAAATTTAGTTTTGGTTTTGATTAATTTTTAAAAGTTTATTTCAGGCTTGTTAGATTCCCATTGTATTTTAAAAAATAATTTAAATTTAAATAAACAAATTACAACCAGCACTATACAAAACAAAATGCAAATTGTTTTTACTATAGTAACCATATTCGTCGCTGAGAAAACCATCTCTACTATGTTTAAGGTAAGAACTTTGTATATAATATTCAGGGTTCGAAATGGATATATTTATAATAGGGAACGCTAGATTTAATGAAAAAAAATTAGACTAGTATATTTTTTTAAAGATACACAAAAAATAATACATTTTTGTATCGTATCGTTACCGAAATTTGTATACAAAGCAGTTGGCCGTGATATATATATATATATATATATATATATATATATATATATATATATATATATATATATATATATATATATATATACCGTGTGTCTGTCGCCTAATTATTTTAAGCAAAAACGCGTCAAATAAAAGTTTTAGGGCATAAAATTTTGCATCTAAATCAATAAACAGAATTACCTGTACATGCTTTGTAAAGACAGAAATTAAATATGAAAATTTCGAAAATTACGTTGAAAATATCGACAGCCGTGGATTTGAACAAAACATAAATAAATGCTTGATGTTTTATCAAATTGTCAGAAACGTCAAATACTTTAACTTACGTTGTGACAGATAGAACGTCAAGCATTTATTTATTTTTTGTTCAATTCCATGGCTGTCGATATTTTCCAAGTAATTTTCGACATATTCATAATTAATTTCTGTCGTTATAAAACATGTAAAGGTAATTATGTTTATTGATTTAGATGCAAAATTTTATGCCATAAAACTTTTATTTGACGCATTTTTGCTTAAAATAATTAGGCGAGCAGGAAATTGAAAAGAAACTGATTTCCCATCTTAATCTCCTATGTACATCTTTAAGACAGACACAGGGTATATATATATATATATATATATATATATATATATATATATATATATATATATATATATATATATATATATATATATATATAGTGTCGGACTATCGAATTTGTCGGATTATAGAGTACTGCCTAAGACACCCTATAGTCCGGAATTTTTTACAAACGAGTACCTTGTAATCCGACAAATTACAGATCCAGTGATAAGATTCTATATGTTATACTCTGAAGTACAAATCATACTTCATTATGTATGTCAAATTTAGTAAATTAAACAACACAATAGAGCGCTTACGTTTTATTATGAAATTAACGTCATTAATGCTATAGAACTTACAAACAATAATAACTTTACATTAGGAAATATGTAATTGTGTACAAACAAATGTACATACTAAAATAATCAAAAATTATGAATAAAAATCATACTATGAATCAATCATCATCAAATCAATACGTAGGTACGCGTCGAGCACATTAGTGGTAGGGTCATGTCGGATTACAGGGGGTGCCGGATTAGCCAGGGGCCGGATTACCGGGGGTCCACTGTGTATATATATATATATATATATATATATATATATATATATATATATATATATATATATATATATATATATATATACCGTGTGTCTGTCTTAAAGGTGTACATATGGGAAATCAGTTTTTGGCAATTTCCTACTCGCCTAATTATTTTAAGCAAAAACGCGTTTTAGGGCATAAAATTCTGCATCTAAATCAATAAACAGTATTACCTTTACATGCTTTGTAACGACAGTAATTAAATATGAAATTGTAGAAAATTACTTTGAAAATATCGACAGCCAAAAACAAACAATATATAAATGCTTCAAATTTTATTTGTCACAACGTAACTTATTTGACGTTTCTGACAATTTGGAGCACTCATAATATTGCAATGGATTATTTTGTGTATAATTATATTCTGTGTAATTTCGTAATGTTCCAGATAATTTGCGTGCTCTTACTCTTCAATTTTTGCTCTTCGTTTCCTACTAAAGATAGAAAACATGCCGCAGTAGATTGGAAGAAATTGACATTCACCAAAAATTCAGTTACTATGGTATTTGAAAAACCTTTGTCGAAAGTTTCTTCTAACACGAATGGCCAGAGCTCTGAAGAAAACTTAGAAGATAATATATCTGAAAATCATAATGGATTTAATCCCGACAGCCCGAGTTACATAAGAAGACCTTATTTCATGAAGGTGCTATATGATACTCCTAATTAGTATAGCCATCTGCTGGCACTAATCTAAAATCGTAAAAATAATAATAAACATGTTTTTAACGTTATCAAAACTAGTAAAAGTTTTATAATAAACGAGTAATTATTTTTTTTTTTTATAAGGGGGCGATAAATTAACGTCGAAGATATTTGTATCTTAGGTAGATAATTCGAAATGGGTTCAAATTCCAAGTATTCACATAATAAATTCTTTTAAATTTATTAATATTTTATTCGATGTAGGCCAGTCTATTATAAATTTCGTGATTAGAATTTAGTTTCGATAAATCCATTTTCAAAAATTCATTATATGCTTATTACATTTCAAATGTATTTGCTCAAATACTGAATAACAAATTTACTGTGTGGGTAGAACTATAAAAAGACAAATCTGGTGATATTTATTTTTTAAATTAATTTTCGAAAATTCATTATATGGTTGTTAGATTTCAAATATACCCCGTCTGCCCTCTTTCTCCTCAACGACCGGAGTCAAACTTAAATTATGTCAATTTTTAAAATAATAATATTAATTTTCAATTACAATACTGTTAATAATTAATTAAATATATATTATGGCTTATATGTTTTGGATTAATAAAGATGAGTTAAAGACAAGCTTTTATTTATTTTATTTTTGGCCGCAACACATTAGTCGTACGATACGATCCCTTTTTTTACCTCTCGCTAAGAGAGGTATTGTATTCATGCTAAAAATCGCATATCCAGGTTTTAGTGAATAAGCACGTTTTAATGTCCCTAGAATCCGATTATAACATTTTTACGATGATGTCCGTATGCGTGTGTGTGTGGATGTGTGTGTGTGTGGATGTTGGATTCACGTTTTCCTCAAATACTATAAGACTTAAGACATTTTTAACTACGGATTCCTCAGTCGAACAATAATGGGAAGAGTTGATTAAGTTATGGTAACAATTGAACAACCGGAAGTAGTAGTTACAAGAAAAAATCATATAAATATTATTTATCGAAAATTTATGTAAATACTTATATTAAACAACGTTAAATTCTTTATTCGATAAATATAAATTCATTATTATATTTTCTATAGATTTAAAGATTAAGAAATGCATATAAAATAATTTGATGTAAAAATTCTCAGATCAAACTATTTCAAGTCAAGAAATTCAAATGGTTGTAAATGACACATAAATGTCACTGTCAAAATTATTTGTATGCCACTGTCAAAAATATTTGTACATTATTATGAAGATTATGAAAATAAAAAAAGTCAACAACGCAAAAGAATATACGTAAAAAAGAATATAAAAGGAATTTGCGAAAAAATGACGAATATAAAGAAAAAGAAAAGGAAAGTAGAAAAAGAGAATTTCAGGATATTGAATATAAAGAAAATGTATGTATTGTACATAATTTATATTAAAATATCCCATAGATTTTGCAAATATATGTGAGAATTATTTTGTAGTGAGACATGAATAAATGTATTTGTAATTTAAAATATTTATCGTTTTATGCGTACAACATGGTAGAATATCTGGCGAGAGGTTATGTGCTGGCCACATCAGATTTTTAATTAGTGCCTTTTTAAAAATTACATATTACGCCAAAATAACGTTTTAAAAGTGCTGAAATAACTTCATACAAAGACGTCGAAACGACTTAAAATGACTTCGAAACAACGTATTAAAATGACGTTGAAACGTTTTTAAGTAATACGTCCATATACCTTGTTTCATTTAAGCCATTCAGTATTGCAGAGCATAGGGAGTAGTTTTG